>PVIJ01012763.1:0-48160 GCA_004024925.1 Scalopus aquaticus
GGGGGGAGGGAAGGAAAAGGGCACAAAATGGAGTAGAAAAGAACACAAGGGACCGTGGAGATGGATCACAGGTGAATTGGTGGTGGGCTACCCAAGGGGAATACAAAATGTAAAAGACATAAATAACAAAATCACAATGAGATAAATCACTCCCATTAAAAAATAAATAAATAAATAAAAACACAACATGTACATTTTCTGTCTGCCTTTTTCCTCTTTGTTGTCATTTTTTAAACACGAGTCAGAGAAAGTGATGGCTTTGGGATGCCAAGTTTGATATCTTGGCAAAGAACTGAATGTTATAGCACCTTGCCTGTGTGTTCAAGTCACTTCATAGTGCTTTCCCGTTCATTGTATTGTCCGTTCCTCATGTGATCCCAGTGCTCCGTGGACAGAGATTATCTTTTTCCTTCTATGGAAGAAAAACCTGGCACCAATGATCTGCCCAAGGCCAGTAAGTACACACTCGGTGGAACCTGAAGCCGTGCTGTCCCAGGTTTGCCACCAAGCGCAGCTGAGTTAGAACCCACTCTGCCTCTTGTGAGTGGTGTGATTCAGGGGAAGGTTTTTTTACTCTTCAGTCTCCTTTTCTAGAAACTGAGAATTGTGGTACTTGGCACATACTGTTTGAGGATGCACAGGCCTTAAACACTCATTAAGCTTTTCTGATCCAAATAAAAGCTCACGTTTATTTGACTCACAGGTAGTTCATGATTCAGGCCCCAAGTATATATCAGCACTGCCTTCATGTGAGAGGCAATCTCAGCACCAACTGTTGAACATGTCAGGGTACTCAGGCCCGGAGCAGAACCACTAGCTGAAACCTGGGGCTTCTATACAGGAACCTCAGAGAGACTGGAAGGTAAAAATTGAAAAGCTTGTATGCCCAGAACCTGTCGGTTGGACCACCTGAGACTGGATTTGAGATGCTTTTGTGATTCCTTATCCTTGACAAAGTTTGTGCTTCTGGGAAGAGGGGTCTTTGTTAGCACCTGGGGGTGGATGTGTCAGTACCACTAGAGACTAGAGAAATGGGGAATAAAGACCAAGCCCCTTCAGTGGAGTTGGGGTGACTATGCCTGGAAGTTGTCAGCTCCTGCCTTTCACCCAGATCAACTGTACTGAATCCCTGGGGGTTGGCCTCATTTTGCTGCCTCTCCCATTGCTGGAGCTGAGGCTGACAAGACATGTCTTGAAGTCTGTGAGCCTCAAGGTCTCCACATGGTAGAGAGGGGCTGCTGTAGGTTTGACCTTGGCTTTGTATGGGGCTGTCAACACACCATAGATCTTTGGGTCCCCTGGGTCCCAGTCCCCCTGCTGGGTACCTAGATACCTTATCATTGTATCTCTGCCTGCTTGTCTTTGGATAGTTAGCATTTAGTTTCCCATGGGGCAGAATCTCTCTCAAGCCTCAGTTCATTTGCCTACTGGTCCTGAATCCACCCAAAAGTGAATCTGAGCTCATCCCATCACCAGTCAGCCCAGCGGGCCCAGCTCCGGGTCTTAATCCCATTCAGCCCTGGCTTTCCCACATTCCAGTTTGCCTATTAACTGGGTCATCCTAGGGCAGCCAGGGAGAGAGGATGCCTCGTGTCTTCATATCTGACACAACCACCTTTACTGCCCCCACTTGGATCAACACCCAGAGGGTGCAGATGGGCTCGAGGTAAAATAGGAAGGGAAAAAGATTTGTTTCTTAGAAATTGGTTTCCCCAGCAGCTCCTGTGAAGTTCCTCCAATGTTCATGGGAGTTCTTCAATGCCTGAGAACCAGGAGACCACCCAGAAGGAGCCAGCGAGCCCCAGTGAGGAAGAAGCAGGCAGCGGACATGCACGACAGGCTGCCCGAAAATGCAGGGGAGCAGGGTGACAACCAAAGAACTCTTATATGGCTGAAGGTGGGGAACCTTCATGCTCTGACAAATGGATGCCAAGTAGACCATAACAGAGATGAGAACCCCTGGGCTCAGCCAGGTGAAGATCAGCTTTACCCAAGAATCCAAACAGGAATACCTGGGCCTACGATTAACTGGTTTTATCCACCTAATTGAGGAAACATGGTTGTCCATGATGTTCTGGTTGCTCTTGACTCATTTAATATTTAAAATGTAGTCTTTAGGGGCTCCCTGGTGGCCAACGGGTTAAGCGCAGTGCTGTGGAGCTGTCGGCAGCTGCGACTCGAGTTCGATGCCCGGCCAGGGAGCTTCCCACATGGCACAGCAGACCTCTCCTGCCTCGTCCACTGCTCCCCTCAGCAGTGTATTTCAGTCCATCTGCCTGTTCTGCTCCCCACTCTGTCTCTGGTGAACCCTCTCACCAGCCCACACCTCTGGCCTGCACCCCAGCTTGTATGCATAAATAAATAAATCTTTTTAAAAAATGTAGTCTTTAACTTAAAAAAAAGATAGGGGGTATCTGGTTTAAGAAATGAAATAAAAACAGAGGCTTATAATGGAAAACAGTAGTCACCTACCTCACCCCCACCCACCCCTACTAGAAGCAAGTGTTTTAACTGTGTCTTCTGTTTTCTTTACTTCTGCCCCCTTTTTCCCTGCCAGAATCCCCAACCCCCCGTTTATGGTGGTGTTTCTAGATTTTCAACTTTAGAAATAGCATTTCTCTTTCTACTTTGGGAACTTTAACTTTCTTACATTCTCTTCCTCATCCTCTGTCAACAAATATATTTCTTTCCTCCATCTCCCCACAGATGTTTTGGCTAAAGGAGTATGTAGTATTTGCATTATTGTGATTATGCAAAAATTTTTCAACAGAGTGATTAATATACAATGATTCCTTTCAGAATACATTTCCTTTCTGAGCTACCTTTGTTTTCCCAAAAGCCAATACTTGTTCTGTGGGTTTTTTGGCCTATTTGCTTGATCTTTTACATACTGATCAATGCTACAACCCTGAAGTATCATTCTGATTGCTCTGGAATCCTCTGCATAGCTGCATAGCTGCTGTTCTGGAAATTTCTCTGCTTCCTTCTAGCATTGGATTCATGTTGCCTGGGCTCCGTGTCTTCATCTGGGTTTCTTCTCTTGAGGGAGCATGACTACCAGTAGCTTCCTCACTAAGAGTGCAGGAGTCCTTGCATGTCTGAAAATGTCATATTCTTGGTTGGAAATAAGTTTCCTTCAGAATTTTTTCTCTTTACCTTTCATTTTGAAATAATTGTATTTAGAGTTACAGAAAAAATTTAAAAACATTGTGGAGTTCTATCTAGTGCCTTTATCTATTGTAACTTCCCCTAATGCTAACATCTTGATGACAGTTCAGTGATCAAAACTAAAAAAAATTAAACTTGGTACACTACTAATTAATTAAATTAGACTTTGGATTTCACCAGCTTTCCAATAATGTCATTTTATTTTTCCAGGGTCCCACATTACATTTAGTTGTTCAGTCTTCTTAGTCACCACTTCTTAGTCAGTCTACAAAGTTCCTCAGTCTTTCTTTGTCTTTCATGATCTTGACAGATTTGAAGAATACAAGTCAGTTTTTTCATAGAACGTCCCTCAAATTGGATTTGTCTGATGTTTTCTTCTTTTTTTTTTAAAGATTTATTTATTTATGCATACAAGCTGGGACACAGGCCAGAGGTGTGGGGCGGCAAGAGGGTTCACCAGAGACAGAGTGGGGAGCAAAACAGGCAGATCAGAAATACACTGCTGAGGGGAGCAGCGGGCGAGGCAGGAGAGGTCAGCCGCACCATGTGGGAATCTCCCTAGCTGGGCGTCGAACTCGCATCATGCACAGCCAACAGCTCCACAGTGCAGCGCTCAACCGCTGCGCCACCAGGGAGGCCCGGATTTGTCTGATGTTTTCTTATGATTAGAAGGAGGTTATGTATTTTTGGCAAGAACATCACACAGACCCAAGGGGAATACAAAATGTAAAATACACAAATAACAATAAAAATATATATTTATAAAAAAAAAAAAAGAACACCACACAGGTGATGTGTCTTGTTCAGAGCACTATGTCAGGGGTACATGATGGTGCTAAGACTTGCTTAGCTTACTTGACTAAGTGACTTATGTCAGGTTTCTCCACTGTAAATTTATTACTTTTCATTTTATAACTATTAACTATGTTGGTGGACATACTTCAGGACTATGCAAATATCCTGCAAATTTTCACCCATTACTTTTAGTGATTGTTGGTGAATCTTGTCTACAACAGTTATTACTGTTCTCTATTTTCCTCATTTCTTTTACATTTACTATTGAAATTCTTTTGTAAGTTAAAGCTGTCCCTTCTCCATTTATTTAGTCATTTATATATTTATTTATATCAACATGCACTCAGAGCTATTTATTTTATTCTAGGGGTTATAATACAATCTTGTTCAAATCGTCCTCAGAATTTTGCAGGCTTTGCTCAATTATCCTTTAGATTTCAGTATTGTTATTAAGTTTAATACTGTTCTGATGCTGGTGATCTGTTTTTCTCTTTTAGGATGTTCTGAAATTCCACAACGTTGTGATTTTTTTTTTATCTTTATGAAATATGTTTGTAGTGAGCACTTCATAGACCATTTCAACCTGGAAGTTCATATGTTCTAGTAAATGTTCATGTTTTATTTATCTGAAAATTCATCCCCTCTACTCTTTATTTCTTTGTAATCACAGAACACCCATCATTCTGATGCCAAACTCTTGAACTAAACCTCTACTTTTTAATATTTTAATTTCTAGTTTTAATCTTTTTCTAATTTTTTTAAAGATTTATTTATTTATGCATACAAGAGCTGGAGTGTAGGCCAGAGGTGTGGGGGTGGTAGTGGTGAGAGGATTCACCGGAGATAGAGTGGGGAGCAGAACAGGCAGACTGGCTGAGACACACTGCTGAGGGGAGCATCAGGCGAGACAGGAGAGGTCTGCTGTGCCATGAGGGAAGCTCCCTGAGAGGGGATCGAACTTGTGCTGCAGTGGCTGCCAAAAGCTTCACAGTGCTGAGACTTAACCCCTTGTGCCACCGGGGAGGCCCCTTATCTTTTTCTACTTTTCAGGGGATTTTTCTTGTAACTTTGTATTGAATCTTTCAATGTGGCTCTCCAAAGACACTTTATTGTTTTCTAAATATATCCTAATAACAGTCTTCCTCATGGATGTGTTATCTTCTCTTACTTTGAAGGTTATTTACCATTTGGGAGAAATTTTCTATTGCTTCCTGAGGTGATCTCTCTTTCCTCTGAGTTGCTTTTTCCTGTTTGTTTTTGTCATTCTCTTTCATGTTGGAGGCTTTTTTTCAGATGTCCTGTCATCCTTTATTTCCTGTTCATATCTGAGGAAGGCATTGAACAGGATATTCCCCTGTGTCAGCAACTAACTATACTCTTTTGCAAAGGGAAAAGTGCACTTTCACAGTGGGAAGATTTAGTGATCACTCTCTTGCCAAGAGATCAAGCTTTGTTTCACTCCTAGCAAGATAAGCAGATGCATCCTTGATTTAAAGCAAAGATGAAGTGGAGAACTTCACCTGTGGGTCTTGACAAAAACATCTGACCTGCATCTTGTCGCATCTTCACATCTAAATTCCAGTTGACAGAATTTACAAAACTTACAGAAACAAGTTAAATTTCACCACATGGAACAATGGGACAAATCATCTCTGAGACCCTCCTTCAGTTAAGAGGCCTGGTCCTTTCAAAGAGTCAACAACATGGAGAAAAGAGAAGGGAAACTGTTCTAGAAAGGAGAGAAAAGAGGCATCATAACAAATGCATTGCATGAACATATAAAAGACCTAAAGACAATGGGGAAATTTGAATATGAAATTAATATCAGACTATATTAGAGAATCATTTAAAATTTTCTTAAGTTTGATAATTGATTTACAGTTACGTATAATAAGCCCTTGTGCTTTGGATAAAGGTACTGAAATATGTTGGGGTGAAATATAATATCTGAAACTTATTTTCAAATAGCTCAGAAAAATAATATATGTATATGCATGTCTAAAAATAAAGCAGATATGTTAAGATTTTACAATTATAGAATTAAGATACAGATATATGAGTGTTCATTGAACTATTTTTTCAATTTTTCTATATTTTACATTTTTTCGACATACAAATGTAGGCAGAAAAAAGAGACAGTTACCCAGAAGTTGCTAGAAGTTTGTGTGAAGTCTGGGCCTATGGGAAGGACTCATCAATTGGTGAGCCAACTGTTTCTTCAGCTCACTGTCACGTAGTAGTGTCGTGTGCCTTCACTCTAGCTGCTCAGAATTCCTCGAGAGGAGCTCCCAGCCCCGTGCAGTGTGTGTAAACCTCAGTGCCCACACCTTGGGAGCTGAGAGGAGAAGGGCTCTGAGCAGACTGACCAGTCAGTCCATAAACATTCACTGAACTCTCCTGTTTTCATAAACATCTCACTGTCCACCAGAGAATAAACTGACAGTATCCAGCTGGGGAGCAGGGAGGGAATGCCCTGGCCTGAGTAAAATTGTGAAGGCTCTGTCTTCATACAGACCTTCCACCAATTCCATTCTCAGCAGCCTCGCTTTGGAGCTCACTGCAGTTCCTAGTCCCTGGATGGCCCGGGAGTCAGTGCAGGAGGACTGGCGTCTCACCGTGAAGCTGTGAGAGCATTGTTTCTGCACCACACCTTTGCAGAGATTCAAATTCTGCGGTGTGACTTGGGCAAATTATTTAACCCTTCTGTGCCTCCTGTCCAAAATCTGGATACAAACTGGTGGTGTTGGGGGATTACTTTGAAAGTGTTATTACACTTTCAACATTAGACCAGTGCACAGCACAGAGTAACCAGAGTAAGTCCTTTGAGTTACAGACCTACACATATACCCAGGAGTCTTAGTTTCCATTTACTCTGATCTGTGAGATAACTTTCCTTCTTCCATAATTTTATTGCTATCTCAAGCCTGTTACTCTCTCCTCTGCTTTCTCTGTCCCTGTAGGGTTTGGCCCCCCCTTTTTTTTTTTTTAATCAAATGTATGTTGCACTTCACAGCATTAAACACAGTCTCTTATAAAATTGAGGCTACCAGAGAGGAAAGGGGGAGAGCTAAGAGCAAAGGGGGAAGTTGGCCCAATGGACTGTGTAAGCTTGTGGGTGCCTTGGTGGTGGATGTGGTGTGGGGATATACATCTGAAGAGATGTGAACCTGTACCTCTGAACCACAGGCAGTATTGTAGAGCAATATTACCTCAAAAAAAAAAAAGAAAGAAAGAAAGAAAAAGCAGAACTTTTCGAATATAACAAGTTAAAAAAATAACCACAAATCTCAGTGATATTCTTTCTTTCTTTTTCCTTCCTAAAGATCCCCATCAGGTAGGATATTCATTGTATTGTAGCCCGAACTCACAGGAATGTTGTGTCCAGAGCAGGGGAGTGAATACTCGGGCTTCTCAGTCAGGTATGGATCCAGCTCCTAGTGTTATATCTAGAAAATTCCTGAGATGTGCCCCAGCATGAACCTGCAGGTTGAGTATTCTGTCTAAGCTGAAATTTCCTGACTCATCATTGGCCGAGGGCAGGAAGTCTGGTAGTGAGGCCACCCCCAAGCTTATGTAAGAAACTCGTGACCCTTGTCTGTCACAGGGTTAGAGTGGCAGGAGGCCTCTCACCACACCCAGAGTTCTTGATTGGTTGGGACCATCTGATTGTCAGAGAGAAGTTGATCCTTCAAATTGGCAAGAAGAGGAACTTTTGCAGATACTTGCTTGAAGAGTTTAGAGTGTTGGTTTAAAAGAGTGAATTCCCTCTCTGGGTAGGATTCGGCCCATGGAACTTTGTGATCTTTGGTTCTTTTCCTGCCTGGGTCATCATGTTCTCCTTCCATACTGGGAAAAGCCCCATTTGAAATGTAGGATAGGTGGAGCATGTTTTGAATTAGACAGACTCTGTCTTATCTCTCAGCTGACATGTTGAGACTTCTAGGTGGTAACTGGGTAAACTGAGTCAGACATTCCAGTAATTATGAAAAAAGCAAGAGACCCTCTGCTAATCATAACAACAGGGCCCACACTGTAAGTTCTCTCTGCTGACTGCTGCCCAGCAATCTGAGACAGACAAATGGACTCAGAAACCAACCCAAGAGTGTCACCACAACTGACCTAACTTATACCATCTTCCTACTTGATCCTTTAAATCCCCCTCAACCCAGACCCTGATAGTACACTCCTCGGCACTGTCCTTTGGGCATGCCCCCAGGTCATGATGCTTATTCTTGAATAAACACCTGTCCTGAGTACTTTGCAGCCTGACTTTCTTGGTCAACAGATAAAATTGAAGAAAAAGTGACCTTCCAGTTAAAGACTGAAGCTTCCTTCTGGCTGGTTGTTGCTGCATTTCAGCATTTCCTTTTGAGCAGTAAGTAATAGGAAGAGCTTGGGATGCTTATTTTCCATCCCCCACTTCAATCTGGATCCATTCTTCAAATTTATCTATCCTGCTCTGCGTCTCTTTGCCTACATTAAAGGGAAGCCAAACTTTCATGGAGATACTGGACTCAAATGGAAGGGTAGGAGGAAGGGGGAGGTCAGACTATTAGTTCTATTAATTAACATTGTTAGATATTACTCCCTAGCTTAAAGGGGGAATTCTGGGCCAGACAGTCAGTTCTGCTCTTTAGCTGGAGGCCACATTTTCCAAGTGACTGGAGAAGCTGGCAGTCTGTGTTTACACCCAGACCTTCCCTCCTGGCCTTTAGTGGAACCTGCTGGGCACTCAGCCTGCAGCCAGCCTTCTACCACATCCACCAACATCTCAGTGCTTCTCCTTTGTCCTTCACTAGTCTAAGGCACTTTCAACAAGTATCCAAAAGCCCAAAATTAGTATCTCTCCATGCTCTTTAAATATGCCCTGCTCTTTCAGAAGCTACTAGGTTGAATAAATAGGAATGAGTTCAGAAGACTGGGAATTGAATCCCACAGTAGGTCCTTGCTGAGTGGACAGTGAGAGATATGTGACCCGAATTCATTATAGCCTTAGGCAAAGTTGTGAAGTACCAGCCCTTTCTTTTTTAGCATCAACCCAACCCATACTTTTGGCTTTCTCCACTTTTAGCTTTGCTTCCTTTACAAAATCCGCACTGAAAAAAATTAAAGAATTCATTCACATTAAAGTGTAAATAACTATCCCTGCTGCCCTTCTTCCAGGGTTACATATATTTTAACCAGAATTCCCAGGGATGAATCTGTAATTGAATAATTTTAGAGAGGGGTGGAATTGAGTGTGGGATCTATTCCCAGTCTTCTGAAGTCATTCCTATTTACTCAATCTAGTAGCCTCTGAAAGAGCACGGCACATTGAAAGAACACAGAGAGATCTAATTCTGGGCTTTTGGATACTCATTGAAAGTGCCTTAGGCTAGTGAGGGACAAAGGAGAAGTGCTGAGATGTTGGTGGATGTGGTAGAAGACAGGCTGCAGGCTGAGTGCCCAGGAGGTTCCAGAATTCATGACAACAGTCTTAAAACCAGCACTCCCATCGCTCAAGCCCTTTGGCCAACCTTGGTGTCCTCCTTAGTACAGGACAACTCTGAATCTGGAGAGTTGCAGGGTTAGGAGAAGGTATCTGCAAGAAAAGCGTGGGCCCTCAGACTCTATGCTTCACTTAGATTTTTAATGTGCTTAATGTGACAATATTCATAGTGTCCCCTATTGAGAGTTGGGCTCAGCAGCAGGACTGCGCTGCATTTCCATCAGTGCAGCTCTTGCACACAGCTTAGTGCTTTGCCCACAGGAGCTGCTCAAAAGATACAAGTTGACTAGATGGACAACATTGTCTCCCTGAATTCTCACAAGAACTTTGTGAAGTGCACATCTTGTAAGTGAGGTCAGAGCGCAAGAGGGTGGTCCTCAGGAAGGGGGAGTGTCCCAGGACCCCACCACCACCTCAGGCCAGAGAGAGCCAGGACACGCAGGACTATGATTCCCAGAATGCCTTCATCACCAAAGGAAGGATGCTGAGGACTGAGGGTGGAGTTAAGTAATGGTTTTGGGGATTTAAATACCTGACCTGTGAGCTTGTGGGGGGGCGGCTATTGGTCCATGGTGTGGACTGACAAGAGTTTTCCTGAGTAGGTGAGAAGATTCCAGCTCAGAGAAACTGGTAGGACATTTTTACCAGTTTATTTCTTTATCTTTTCTCTTTTTGTAAATAAATCTTTTTATTAATTTTATTGTGTGTGCCTGCATTTGAGTTTTTAAGTCTCTTTTAAGCACACGGGTGAGAACCCAGACAGGCACCTCACGGGGTTACCCTGTAACAATAGGGACTCAGTTGGGCTACATTTTCCAAATTTTCTGGTGAAAAACAGAACTGGGACTCTAATAGGTTTTTTTCTATTTTATTTTTTATTGAAATAATGTAAGTTTTTAACATTATATGGGTGTCAGGTTTACAGCATTATAATTCCACACCTGTATATACTACATTATGATCACCACCAAAAGTTTTAGTCAATTCTGAATGACTCTAAGACCAGACTCCAAGCCAATGTGTTCAAGAGCATTTAGACAGCACTAATTTGAGCAAAAGGGGTGAAAGCCACATTTCCATCTTGATAGGATTCTCTCATGAAACAATGTTCATGGCCCTGAAAATCTTTAAATACATTTATTTGTACCGTTTATGTTTCCCTTCCAGATTAAGCCAATACTAAATGTCACATGAAATTGATGTTTGTGGAATTAAGAGAAAAGGTAGAAAAAATGCAAAATGATAGGGTGTCAAGTTCATAATCCAGAGATAATTTGTGGTTATGATACTTCAATTTATTTCAGAATTGGAAGTGCTCTTAGGAGAACTGATTTGTTTAGGTTTATAATTTCAGATTTGAAGTAGGCTGCAAGGATCCCCAGGCATCCCAGAGTGCAAGGTTGGAGGGGACAGGAATCATTATTAGGTTTTAGTTTAGGATCTGAGGCAGAACAATGCTGTTTCACATGGAGAAGTATTAAACACTTACAATATGTAGTCACTCACAGTCAAATATCCTTGGGGGTGATTATGCCCGAGGAGGAAGTCAAAACAATGAGGTAAAAACAAAAGATTTTTTTTTCCTTTAATTTTTTTTTTTTTTTCCCTGAGCTGCTGCTTTTGTGAGCCACTGGGAAGAGCATGCTGGGATCACACTTTGCTGCACTGAGAAATACTCTCAGAAGATTCAGAGGCAATCACAAGTTTCCATACTCTTGTATGCTGGGTCATACTGAACTCAGGTTCATCACTCCTAATTTAATGCACTCCAAAAACCTAAGGTGCAGTGGGTGAAGCCCTGCACCCGAGTATTTTACTAATCACGCTTACAGTACTAGGCCAGTGGGGTCTGTTGGGGAAACAGAATTAAAAACAAATCTTCAGTCAACCCAGAAAAATGTGTCTGCAAAGGTAGTACAGAAATAATGGAGGAGATATAAGATTAGAACTAGACCCACACAAGAAAGTGGGGGTAGAAGAAATCAACATAACCATTAGCACAATCCCTAAGTGCCAGCTCCTAGGTTACAAAGCATAGGTAGGAGCTAGACGGCAATCTAGGGGCAAAGATATGGAGATTGAGCCCATTGTAGAATCTCCTGTCTCTTTTTCTAATTCTAGTTAGCCAGTAAACAGACAGCCATCCTTGAATATGAGCCCCTCTCATCTGAAAGAAGGCTGTATCAGTGCCATCCGTGCAAGAATTCAGAGCAGCCATTTCTCTGCCCACCTGTGCCTATGCAGGTGCTTTCCTTTACCAACTCTGTCCCTCTGCAGGGCAGCGGCCTGCCTGTCTGCCCGTGACCTGCACCATGCAGGTCTCTCGTAGCAAACCTGCCCCCCTCAGAGGGGCAGCTCTTCCTGTCCACTTGTGTCTATACAAGTGTCCTTTACTTCCTTGTCCTAATAAACCCGTTCTTTAAGTATATCTGTCTAGTGGAGAAACTTGTCACATGCCGCCGAAGGGAGCTCTGGCGAAACTTTCCCAGAGTGAACCCAAGGACCCCGCCCTGCTCTCAAATCCATCGACTCTAAAACGACATCAGAAAGATAATAGTTTTATTATTGAATGAGCATTAAACCAGAATATGATGCTCATTGCCAGAAATCCTCTAAGAGATCGCAAAAAAAGAAATCTCACCCTCTTATGTAACAGCAGGCAGATAAAACCCTTTACCTACATGTTCTCAAGATCACTAGTCCTCAAGTCAGTGGACTTGATGGCACCACTGATGACACAAATCTTAGATTCACCTGGTAATGGAGGTCACTATCAGTGTTAGCCTCTTGGCTTTAATCTAAAGAAAAACAAATTTTCTCATATCATTATGACAGGAGGTAGTCTTGTAACTTGGAGCAAGGGGCCATCCTCAGTTCCTCTGTAAACTCCCGCGGAAGCTGGGAGACAGGGGTGATGTTTTCCTCCCTCGATGATTAGCTTTCAAAGGGCTGGCTTTCAGGTCCTTGAGAAAGGACCTGCGTTCTCAATCTAGCAAGAGGTTTATTTAACTTTTTAAAAGATTTCTTGTATTTCAGAGAGATAGTGTAACCGGGCTGGTCCAAAGTCCAGTAAATGTGGTACCCCCTGGAGGGGTTTGCTGATGAGAATGAATAGCCCCAGGGAAAATGCTAAGTTTGCATTTTGGGGCAGAGTTTCTGATGAAAAAAAAAGGGACTGAAGGAGAAGGAGATTCAGTTGCCATGATGTAGGAATGGAAGAGGCAGTCGCCATGCTGAAGGAATAGAAGAAGCAGTCGCCAGATGTAGGAATAGAGGAATCAGCGGCAGGAAATGTAGCCGCCAAGATTGAGAGTTTGGAAATCAGACCCCAGAAGTTTTTGAGCCACCAGGATATAGAGTTTTGGATTGAGCATTTTTGGAATCTTCAGTGACTTTGGGGCCAGTGACTTTGGAGGCTTTGCAAGTAGCCTAGTGACGGAAACTGCTCCCAGTTTTGTCTTTACTGCAGCTGAAGGAAAAAGGCAGAGGCCCGAAGCAGGCACCTTCCTAAAATGCGTGAGTGCAGTGTGTTGGGCCATTTGGCCACTGTATTTGCTGTTTTCAGTGTTGTTGGCCTGGTGCTGTGCTGGGGCATCATGGCAGTTCCAGGAGTATCTCCAGTTGTGTTCTGTGTCATCCTCGTGAGTTGGAACCTGGTCTGCAGTCTGATTGTTGTGCGCTTGCAGAAGAAGGAAGATGCCATTTTGGAAACATGACCTATTGTTTGGAAGAATATCTCCACGTCCGCAGTGGCGGGAAGACGCCACTTTTGTTACTTTTCTGGGACTTAAAGGACTGGACATTGCTTTAAGTAAGGTAAACGGCCATATGTTGACTTCAGAAGTTCTTTGCTTTTCCCTGTTTGTTAAATAAATTCCATTGTTATTGTTTCCTAAGCCTGAGTAGTCTTGCAATTGTGCGCGTAGGTGCAGAACCAGGAGAGTGACCGGTGAGCAATTTGGGCACTGCCTTTGGCAATTTTGAAGCCCCATTTGCTTGGTATCACTTTTAAACCCAAAGCAGCAATAAAGGTTATATCTCCACCTCCCAGCCAGAGACTCTGCCATCTTGACCTTGGTTCTTCAGCAAGAAGCACAGACTGGACAGTGGACATTCCTGTTTGACACCTGTCTGTGGGAAGGCCAGGCTGGGGCTGCCGGCAGGGAGCGGCCACCTCACCCTGCTGTGTCTTGTTGGTTCTGAGGGAAGGGCAAGTCTTGCACGAGATGACCTCACCACTCCACTGGAGGTTAGGGCTGGGACACTTGAGGTGCTGATATAAAACCTCAAGGACAAGAAGGAAATTCAAGTCCCAGTCCTAGTTCACCCGCATTTTGAGAATGAGGTCCATGACCATTTTAAGGACACAGCTACCTTCAGCCCTAGCAATAGGAGGCAAATGTGTAGAAATTCAGCAGGACCAAGCTAAATCTCACTCCACTAGTTCTCACTTTCACCAAAGGATTAATTCTAATAAAGAGGAAAGGAGAAAAATCTTCAAAATCAATAAGTGGTGAAGGGAAAAATCCAATCTCACATTCAGAGATGATATCAGTTCTCCAAAGTAGAACAATTCTTATTGTACACAGTGTTTGTAGGGGTTGGGGGAAGGGGCTGAAACCCTGTTCATTTACATATAAAGAGGAAATTGACATGTCTGTTCTGCATTTATCACCATATCAGCTGGTACATATTCTTACACTTCACACTCTCTTATGTACAACCGGAGGCTGATAGATCTAAAGGTCTGGTTGTATTGGAAAAAGCATACCTCTTGGGTAAGGAGGGCACCATTTAAAAATCTAAACAAAAAAGAAATCATGATTTGGTTTTTCCTTAGATTCTCCATGTTGTAGCTCTGTGATATGTACACATGTGTCTGTATGTCTTTGTGTATATATAAATGTGTATCTCTGAGCAGAAGGGCAGAAGCCCCTCTACCTGCCTCTACCTCACTTCCATGTCCCGGGAGGGCCCTGACCTGCCTCAGGTGAAGAGCAAGTGCTGACACTGTCTTCAAGGCCCACCCTACCCTTCGGTTGGCAACAGGAAGGGGAGTGGAATCCCCAGTCCACAAGATCTAGCTTTGACCTGTTACTGTTACAGGGTAACCCCGTGGGGTGCCTCTCTGGGTTTTCACCAGTGTGCTTAAAAGAGACTTAAAAACTCAAATGCAGGCACACACAATAAAATTAATAAAAAGATTTATTTATGCCAGAGGCCAGCTCCAGGCGAAGTTATTCTCAGTTCCAAGGAGGGTGGAGAAGGCGTTGGCGCGTTGCGAGGGGAAAAGGGGGGAGGAAGTGAGGGACAGCACACACTAGAGAGTGGTTAAGCCCCTCTGTTTATTGTCCAAACAGCCAGGTTTATATAGTATAAATCTTGGCAAACATGCCCAATATTTGATTACAAAGAATGCTTTGATTATACAAAAGGTATATGTTTTTCTTCTAAGTTGATTAACTTATAGATCAGAACTTTTGAGAAAGTACATTTTGTTTATCATAAGATTGATTGCGCAGGAACTTACTGATCACAACATTTCTCAGAAGATGTGTACATGTATTTGAAGTTACGTATTTGAAGTTTCAGTAAGACACAAGAGATTACCATGGTGATTAATAAGATCATTAGTTCATGATTAACTATAAAGGCAACCTAAGACCTAACTAGCTACAAACCTAAGTGTGATGTGACTGTAGTGCATCAGAGAAACATCAAAGGCTCGTGATTAACTTTTACATCAAAAGCACATAGCTAACTTGGCGAGGAATACATATGATTATAGTTTTTGTTATAAATCACCGTTGTTTTTTGGCCCAACTATGTAACAGGATCCTAGGTGACCAGAATCAAGTGATTACACTTTGTAGTTTTAGATTAACAGGAGCAGAGACAGCATGCCCGTTCTCTGAGAAGGGGACTTCCTTGAAGCTTCTTCACCCACAATCACGACCTTGTCAAACGATTTGGGAGGAACTAGGCATGACATATTTACAAAAAGGGAAAAGAAAAGATAAAGAAATAAATTGGTGAAAACGTCCTACCAGTTTCGCTGAGCTGGACTCTTCTCGCCTACTCAGGAAAAAACTCTGGCCAATCCACACCACGGACCAATAGCCCTCTCCAACCCCCCAGGTCTGGTTTTTAAGTCCCAAAACCCCTCCTCCTCCCTTAGTCCTCAGTATCCTTTCTTCAGTGATGATAGCACTCTGGGATTTGTAGTCCTAGGTGTCTTGGCTCTCTCCGGTCTGAGGTGGGGGTGGGGACCTGGGACACTCCCCCTTCCTGAGGACCACCCTCTTGCATTACCACTCTTGCTCCCTTCAGTAAAGGCGTGCTCTCCCAGAGTCTTCAGAGAAGTTGCTGAAAAAGGTGGGGTCCCATCCTCCCTCCAGGGCCACCAGGATTAAGGTGGAAGCAGAAACAAGGATGGGAGCCCTGGAATGTCCAAGGCCAAGTATCTTCCTCATCCTGCTGAGTTCTGGCTCTGGGCCCTGCACCTGATCTTATGCCACCTCTAGGGGCCAGGCACCCTTCCCACCCACCTGTGCCAGGGCTTCTCCTCAGCCCCAGGTCTCCACTTACTACTCCCTCTCCCACACTTTCTAAAAGACAGATAGTTCTGAGCATGACAAGTTCTAGAAAGGGTATTATAACTTTTTGCTGTTGTTTTTACTGTACAGGATGCCAGGTTTTAGCAACAATAAACCTCTTGGTATTCTCATATTTTTTGGATTTTATTCTGGACAGTTCATAGGACTAGGGGGTTCTCTGCCACGACACCCAGTTCAATGACTTTAATAGTTATTCATTATTCACAGATATTTTATGAGCAACACACGAAATAGTGTTCCAGACTTTGAAGAGAGTCAAAAGGATGTATGCATGGTCCACATCTCCAGAACTGACACCTTAGCTGGGGAGATCACAGAACAACATATGGAACTGTCCCCAGTGAAGGCAGAACTACACTGGGCACTAAGAGGGGCGCCCCCGAGGTCAGCTCCATGGGTGTTCAGAGGGAGAATGAACACAGGCTGGAGTGTGCAGACAATGCTTGTTGTGGAGGTGGGGCCTGAGGCTCCTTACACAGTGGCAGGATTTAAATGGGAGGTGAGGAAAGGAAAACATCCTAGACCTCAGAAACAGCAGAGGTGTGCAGAGACTTCTGTGAGTTTGTGTGACCCTGGAGGACTTGCTGCCATCGCTGAGGCCACTATCTGCTGACATGAACCTTGTTAGACTGGAGTCCTCGCACAGGAGCACCCGAAACCCCAGGCGGGTGCTTCAGGGCCTGGTGTCCTGTGGGGTTCCCAGCTCTCAAACATGTCAGAGCCAGTGAGGAGGAAGTCTGGAGAACTGCCCTCAGACTCCAAGGCTCTCAAACCCTACTTTCCATGCAGACATTGTAGAGTTAACACCTGGAACTGCTGGGTGAGCCTACTGATTGTGTGTATATATTACAGAGCCAAGCCCAGGAGCTTATGTCCCCAGCAGGGAGTTATGGCCCCACTACCTAGGTAAGTTTCTTATGACATTTTGCTTTGCGGTCCTTTTCCCCAAATCTTATCCAATGGGAGTAATGAAAGGAGATTTCCTGGGCCTTATGGAGACCAGGCATGTCCGCCTTCAAGGATTTGGGGTTTTCAGCACACATTCAGCTATCTGCTGGCCGCTTGTCCACTCTGTCTCATTTAGCAAGGACCACTCTTGAAGTGGGCAAGAGCATGGTACTTCCTGGTGTGAGTGAGGCTGGCCCAGATACGGCAGGGGGTTGTCAGGAGATAAAGAATGCCCGTAGTGTAATGGGCCGCGGTGGGTGGGATGTGCCATCAGCCCCATCGTGCTGGCAGGGCATGCCTCAGTCAAAACATGCCATGGTCATCCTCTATCCTCTTTCCCTGTCTTTAGGATCCACCCAAATGCCGCTGCCAGGTAATCTTCCTATGGACAGAGCTCACACTATCACCCTCATGCCAGCTCCTCAGAAGGCCGCCTGCACATATCCAAACAAATTCAGGAAGTCCAGCAACACTGCAGATGGACTTTCTGGAATCATAGGGATGTTGAGAAAACTGTGACATTAAACTTTTTAGTGTATGCTGACATTGAACAAAAGAAATGAAAATCCTCAAGTCACATAAATGAAGAGCGAGTCCACAGCCAACACAGCAAATGGAAACTGGAAGCTTAGCGTCTGTGAGAACTTAGAGGAACCAAATTTCAGCACAAAGGATCGGGGGAGGTAATAACACCGATAGGGGAACTAGAGATGTGGCCTTAGGCTTGCTTGGAGGAAGGGAAATTTTGATCTGAACTCAGCAGAAAAGTTAGAGCATCAAAGAGAGATACCTTCCTTAAAATAGGATTAGAAAATGCAGCTCTGGGAAGTATGAGGAAGCAAATGGCCCATTCGGAACATTGGTGGTAAGAAAAAAAAAACCAAACACCTGTGAGAAACAGAACCCCCAGGGCCTGTGCCATGAACGGACACAGTCCAGACTTGTAGGACCTGGGAGGCCCAGGGCACCCCAAGCAGAAACATTAACACAATAGCGAGTCTAAAACAATTGAGCCTCCAGGAGCCCCGTAGACACACGTGTGAAACTGCTCTGTGTAGAAATGTGGTCTCAACCCAGAGCACATGAGACTCACACAGGAAAAATCAATGCTGCTGAGATGAGCTCTCCCGATGAAAGTGACAAATCACGTGAGGAAATGAGGTTCAGTGAGAAGCCAGCAGATCCATCCAGCTTGCTTGGGACTGTGAGTACAGATAGTTCCAACAGTGAACGATCTCAAAGAAGCTACACTTCCATACCCATCACTCCAAAAACAGAACCCAGGGGATCTGGTCCCTGCCCTAACAGGTTTCCCTGTGTCTCCACCTTCTCAGTTCATTCTAATTCCTCCTGTCACATAAAATCAAACTCTTAAGCCATCTTCAGATTTCTCCTCTCTCAGCTTCTTTCCTTACAAATGGCTCCAATTTTCTTATTTTTCTTTCTCTCCTCTCTGTTACTGTGATGAGTATCTAGCTGGGATTCTTGCTTTCCTGACCTAGTATTCCCCTTTCTCTAATTTCACCCCTAACACTGTTATCTTCCTAAATGGCAAGTCCAGTGATTTCACTTACTGAGACTAACTCCTGAATAGGGAGGTCCAAGCCTTCCCCAACACGGACAAAATTTTTTTTTCCAGTTTTGTTTCACACTATAATATGTTGCCCTCCCAACCCCTCACCACATCCTCCTGTTTCAGCCACTCCAACTTCCTTCATCTTCTTAGATGCTCCCTTAGGCTTCCAAGTAGTCTCTCTTCTCAGACCACAGTGCTCTCCCCTTCACATTTGCTGGCTGAAGGTCAACCTCAGCTTAAACACTCTAGAAACGTGATGTTGTGGAGGAATGCAGGCATCATCAGGGCTAGACATATCTGTTTTCAAATTCCAAACATGTCCCTTAATAGCTCTGGGCCTCAAGCAAGTCTCAACCTCTCCAAGTCTCAGTTCCTGATTATATAACATGAGCAAAATACCTCCTTTCCGGAGCTGGGAGAGTTAGAGGTAATCTATGTAAGGCAGCAAGCACAGAAGCTGGCCCCAGTAAGTGCTCATAAAGAGTTGCTGATTGAGGCGTCCCTGGTGCTTAGGGGTTAAATCTCAGCACTATCTTGCTACTGCAACTGCAGAACAGACCTCTCCTGTCTTTCCCCACTGCTCCCCTCAGCAGTGTATTTTGGTCAATCCGCCTGTTCTGCTCCCCACTCTGTCTCTGGTGAATCCTCTCATCCCCCACACCTCTGGCCTACACCCCAGTTCTTGTATGAATAAATAAATAAATCTTTAAAAAAAAAAGTTTGCTGACTGAGCCTATATCCTTGCATTTTTTTTAAAGATTTATTTTTTATTTATACATACAAGCTGGGGTACAGGCCAGAGGTGTGGGGCGGCGAGAGGGTTCACCAGAGACAGAGTGGGTAGCAGAACAGGCAGATCAGAGATACACTGCTGAGGGGAGCAGCGGGCAGGGCAGGAAAGGTCTGCCACACCATGTGGGATTGTCCCTGGCTGGGTGTCGAACTCGCGCCACCCGCTGCCGACAGCTCCACAGCGCAGCGCCCAACTGCTGCGCCACAAGGGAGGCCCCTATATCCTTGCATTTTTATAGTAGTTTTGTTCTACTGCTTCCCAAACCAGAGTCCGAACTTGGACCTAAACTTTCTCCCCAGTTTTGGTTTCTATTATAACAGGAAATGGGGTTCAAGTTGAGGTCCATCTGTGATCTTAATCTCATTTGGCTTTGCATCTTTGCACTTTCCTGTATTCAACACAGGAAGTCTTGAAACACATTGACTAAAGTAGGGCAAAAACTAGGTAGTCCTAACCCAATGTTAGAAGCGAAGACTTTGGATAAAGGGATCTGCCAGAGCTCAGACATTAAAAGTGTCAAGGTCCGATTTATATTCTGTCATTCTAGAGAGGGCAGACCCACAGAGGGAGCTATAAGGAGGCTGATTTTAGCTCAGGACAGGAAAGGATATCCAACATTTAGAGCTGTTTAACATGACAGCTTACCTAAAGTAAGCTGCTTGCTATTTAAAAACCCCGATTAGAGAACGTATTACTGGGTTGGATGAGGGATAAAACCAGATCAGTGATTCTTAATTTGGGGAACTGACAGATACATCTAGTAAAAGTTGTAGATCTTTTTTCCCTAGAAAAATGGCCCAAAGCATAATGTTTTACAGTTAATTTCAGGGGCTCCATGGATCCTAGATAAAGATCACCTGCAAGCTCCTCTAAGATCTTATGTTCATCTTTCATTTATACTATTAATAAAAAGAGATTAACTTCTGTTATACATACTTCAAAAGTCCTGTCTCTCATCTAGAAAACTTGGTTCATGCCTAAAAGCTCAGTGCCTTTTGCTCAAATTCAATACACTACATTTTTTAAATTAATGAATCAAATCATTTATTAATAGAATTTTAAAGGAAATATGTGCTATGAGGAAAAAAGAGCAGGAGGGAAGAATGGAAAAATGATCTTTTAGAAAAAGGTCAACACAGAATGACAGGCAATTAGAAAAGGGTCTATGAGGGTCAGAGAAGAGGAGTCATTTTGGAAGGTTTGACGTCCTGGCCTCTTGCCCAGGGATGGCACCTCCATGGAATTCCAGACCCGAGATCCTAGGGGAGCAGACGTGCCCACTCGGTTCTCTGGTACTGGCCGCTTGCTCTGAGAGAGCGTGACCACGCCCGGGGAGAGACCACTCACAAGATCACAACCACAGTCAGATGATGTTCTGACTTCATTTAGAAACCTCTTTCCTTTTGCGAATCTGTCTTAATTATGCAGCTACATGTCTCTATGATTGCAAATGCTCAATTCACACTTGGTAATAAGTTATTAAATGAAGTATGTTGAAGTATAATTTTTCTCCCTAGAATATCATTATTCGAAGAATAGTTGATTTCAACATCAATGACAAGTCTCAAGAAGAAAACATTCTGTCCAAGCACAGTATTTTTTTCTTTTTACATTTTATTTGTACATATTTTTTGACATACCACCATTTATTATTCTATTTCTGCAATGTTACTTTAACCAAGTTAATTTTTTTTTTTTGCGGTAACATTAGTTTACAATATTGTGTATGGTTTAGGGGCGTAAATTCACACCTCTTCTGAGGTATACTACTACCCTACCCCACCACCAAAGTACCCATAGTCCTTCACCATAGACCATTGGGTCCCTCCCCCTGGAGTAGCAGCCATATTTCTAGGGTTTATTTCAGTTTGTTTTTGTCTATCCCTTTGTTTTTTATTCTGTATTCCACAGATGAGTGAAATCATCTGTTATTTGTCTTCCTCCTTCTGGCTTATTTCACCTAGCATGATCCCCTCCAGTTCCATCTTGTTGTAACAAATGGCAAGATTTCATCTCCTTTTATAGCTGAGTAATATTCCATCGTGTGGAGTATGACATCTTTTTTTTTATCCATCCATCTTTTTGGGGGGCACTTAAGTTGTTTCCATAACTATATTATTGTAAATAGTGCTATAATAAGCATAGGAGTGCACATCAGAGGGATTTTTAATCTGATAAACTGAATTTAAGATTCTCAAGGACTAGTTGGTTCTTCCGCCCCTATAAGCAAAGTTAACAGCTCTGTTTCAGGTCAAGATGTCCTGCTCTCCCCACTCCCTGCCCCTCCTGTGCTCACCTGGAGACACTGTGGCTGCGGGATTTCAGGAGACTCCCCAGGCTCTGCAAGGCCTCAGACAGCCCTGCACCAGTGAGGGCACTGCAGGCCCGGAGCTCCCAGCAGCGGTCCTGGAATCTCTCTAGACTTAGCCTGTCTCTGATCTCAAGTAGTGGCAAAGCAGTGGGAGCTTCCTGCTTATTGGCCAGAACCAAGAAAGGGATGCTGGCCATGTGTGGGTGATCCAGGACTTCTGTGAGCTCAGCCACTGCCTCAGGCAAGCGGGCTTCGTCTGTGCTATCCAGCACATACACGAGGATGTCCGTGCCTTCTAGATAATCCTTCCAGCTAGCCCTGAGACGGGTCTGCCCCCCCACGTCCCAGAGAGTCAGAGTTACATGCCCTGGAGTTTGGAGAGATTCCACGTTGAAACCAACAGTCGGCAGGGTCTCCACCAGCTGGTGACCCTTCAGTTTGTACAGGAGCGTGGTCTTGCCAGCTGAGTCGAGGCCCATCATCACCACCTGAGCTTCTGCCTTGGGACCTCGGGAATTCATAGAGCCCATGGCGATCACTGCTAAACCCTAGGGGAGAAAGGCCAAGTATGCACATCAGCTATTCTTTTTTTTATTATTGTTATTTATATCTTTTACATTGTGTATTCCCCTTGGGTAACCCACCACCGATTCACCCCATGACCCATCAGCCATTCTTAACCAAAAGAACACAAATCCAGCAGGTAAGGAAAGAAGAGCGCTTCTACCCCAAAAATAGAAAGTGTCTTTACAATGTCAGGTTTCAGACACAGACTAGGGCTCTGAAAGGACCAGGAAGTATGGGTGTGTGAGTCACCATCAGCTGACCTATCTCCAGGGCTCCTGTTTCAGAGACCAGGGTAGGGATTCCTAGAGACAGTCCTTAGTAGTTAAAACAAGGAATCAGAATGAAGTTCCAGTTAGACAAACCTAGTTCAGGAGAAAAAATTTAAAGGTATCTTTGATTCTTGCCAGTGTCTTCTAGTCTTTCTTTTCCTCCTGTGAGCCCACACCCTGAACTAGAAGCAGCCTTGCATTCAGGGAACCTAGAGAGGAGGACGATTCCGATCTTGATGCCTTCTGGAACACCCCACCTGACCAGCACTGTGTCTTGCAAGCAGTGGCTATTTATAAAAACTGTTGACTGGATTCAAATTTACAAGCCAGATAAAATGGTTTCTCTATTGCTTTAGCAAGGTAAATTACCTCTGGAACACCGCAAGTTTTCAAGAATCCCAAACTCTTAAGACTAAGTCTTGTTCCCCACTTACCCTGGGGAAACCTAGCTGCAACTGAAGGGACATTTCACCCCTATTTCCCCTAGCATATTTCAATTGCCCAAGATGGAAAATGAAACAGCCTCTGCTCATTCCTCACCCCAAATGTGGAAGAGTAGAGATTAAAGTTACCTCAGTTACCTGTAGCTAACTGTGGCAGAAAACTCCCGGTGATTCTCTTTTGCAGGCAGTTGCTTCTGCTATTGATAAATGTCCCAGAGTAGAAGGAGGAAATAGAGCCCCTGTGGCCGTTTCCTTGTTTACTCTTCCCCCACCCCCATCCTGTGGTTGGGGGAGGGGCAACCCCACAGCTCCTCCCTTGGCCTTAGGGACCTGATCTGCCTCCTGCAGAGTGTGTGACTTGGAGTGTCCCCTGCTTTTCAGCTTTGGATGGCAAGGTGGCACCCACTCAAACACCGTGCAGGAAAGAGAGTGTCAAGTCCAGAGAGCAGCCCCAGCTCAGCTCCTTTCTCTTGTTTATTGTCTCATAATCCTGTCACCTGTTTGGTGGAGAATTCTGAGACTGGACCTTTTCCTCCAGCTCATGCCTAGAAGCTTTTCTGGTATCTGGAAATTCTCTTATTTGCTTGCAACCATAAAGTATTTGTTAAACGTATGATTGAAACATCCTAAAAGTAGGTAGATAAGTTAAAAATAAACCATTAACATTTAAAAATTGTGTTACTATGTGCAACTATGGGCAATCAAACTGCCTAATTTTTTCTTGAATAGCATCATTTTTTCCCACTAAAAATGATACCTCCAGAAAATATATTTTTTTAAAAAATTGTCCTGTCAGAAGCCATTGAACCTGTTGCTATCTAGTTTGGACCTGGAGTTGCAGGGGTCTGGCACTTAAAACGGTAGTCAGTAACATTTGTGAATTACTTTCAGCTTTCCCACACATCACGTCAGAGCATCAAGAACCAAGTTAGTGGTTGTGATTCCCCCATTTTACAAATGGAAAAAAAGTTTCAAATAAATAATTTGCTCGTGACCTTGCAGGTTTGTATAATTCATCTCTTCCCTTTCACCCTGTTGTGCTACTCACTGAGAAAGTGCTTTGTAAACTATGAGGACCCTGCTATAATGGTTGGGGAGTTTTTAACAGGAGAGAATGATCAGAAAGCCAGAAACAGGATATGTGCTATGGACACCACTGGCTCTTGTGCTACTGATGTTACTTCTTGTCCTTTGAGTTACTGTGGTTGTAGCCTATAGTTGTTTTGCAAGGGCTGGCTGTATGTGGGCAAGAGACAGAAGCATGATAGAAGACCCGTGGTTGTGGAATTATCCTTGTCAAAGAAAAACCAGAGCTGGAAAGTAGGCAAAGTGGTGAAAAAGGATTTTACTCAACACAAATGCAATAGGGTGAAGGAGACCTCAGTATGGAACTGAGCTTAATTCTGTCTACAGCATGGGCAAGTGGAGTTTTTGGCCAATGAGAGAATAGAAGTCAGTGGATAGAAAATTATTAGGAGGAAACACCAGAGGTAAGGGGCTTTCTGGCTAAACCAACCTAGGAGGATTCTTGCTAAAGACAGGCTAGGTGATCAGGCATCATCTGGGGAATGATGGCAGATGAGGACACCAACCAGATACTGAAGGTCATTGTATTGAGGATGAGAGATTCTGGTTAAACTGATCTAGGGAGGTTGTTGCTTAAACTGGATTTTACAAGAAGTACAGAGGTGAGCCTAGGAGAAGGTTTGGGAGTCTGACTGAAGATTGATCAAGCAAAGAATCTTTGTCATCTGCCAGGGCAGTCTCAAAGCAATAAAGAAGCATCTGAGGAGGGCTTTTCCTTGTCACCTCTGGTGGAGGCATATCAGAGCAAGCTGGGACTCATTGTTGCCCAGGTCTGGTTGATGAATCTGTGGGAATCCTGCCAGAACTCGATTTGCAGGCATATTAGGGGCAGAGAATAAGGACACAGTGTGCCCAAGGTCTCGGAAATCAGAGGGTGCTGTTATGACCCTGCTTCCCCACGTCTGAGCTGAGGGTTAGGAGGAGAGGCAAGGAGAAGCCGAAGTCACTGACTTGAGGGACTTGGAAGCACCATATCAGGCTGCTTAGGTGCTGAGTGTCCCCCAGTGTCACAGTGAGGGAAGGGACACTCCAGGGAAGCCTAGCACCACATGGGTAGTGTCCAGGGCATTTGGAAGCCCTTTGTGATATCAACCTCAGGATCTTAAAAAGAAATGACCCTTCAGGGGTATTGCTTAGGATCCCCCAGAAATAAAGTTCTTATTCAGGAGGGCTAGTGTCCTGTATTAATTAGAGAAAAAGAGAGCTAGAGAAAAAGCAATTCCTTTGAATCCCTAGTTCTACCCAAATACTGTTGTGGCCTGAGTTACCTTTGCTCAAGAAGGAGGGAAGCTTTTCATCTGATGCTCTCACCTGGGAGCTTTCAAAATGCTGGCAAGCAGCGCAGTGGGTGACAGCAGCTCTGATTCTGGAGCATCAGGCTGGGCTGTGTGTGTGGGGAGGGGGTGGACACCCAGCTTCTGCTATTTGCTGTGTCACCTCAAGTGTGTTCCGAATTCCTCTGTGCCTCAGGGGTTTTTCTGTCTGTAAAATGAGGAGGGTGGTGATAACAATGGTAACTTACTTGAAGGGTTATTAGGAGGATTAAAAGTTAATGTCCACCAAGTACTCATCCCCAAACCTGACACCTGCACCCTGGTTAGCACTGTCAAAAAAAAAAAAAAAAAAAGGGCAGCCATCGAAAGCAGAGGTGTGGTTGGTGAAGGACACAGCCCCTTTGTAAGCTGTGACTGCAGCGTTCTGAGCTATAATAAAGAAGAGGGGCTCTGTTGAATTGACTGATTCCAGGAAAGACAGGTCTTGGCCTTGCCTCTCTTACAGGGCAGGGAGAGCGACACCCCCGAAACCCCAGACCTGCCCTGGTCTAAATGGGTTCTGCTATCTACCTCATCAATACAAAACATATAGGACCTTTTGTGGAAAGAAACTTTAATACAACAGAAAGGACAGAGAAGACAAAAAATATATTTTCTAAGTCAAGCACCCAATGTTATCCAACTCCTCGTGAGTAAAAGTCCACCCAAACGGGATTGGCCCAAAGCAAGTCTCGAAAAACTGCCGCAAGTCTAGAACAGTTTTGGCAGGGGCCCACACATAAGGGTCAGAAACAGCCAGACAATTCTGGGAGGGACCAAAATACCTTTCGGCAGGGACTCTTACAAAAGGGTCAGAAACAGTCAGACAATTCTGAGAGGAACGGAACAAAATCAAAACCAAAATCAACATAGCCATCGTTAACCTCCCCATGGGTCTGTCACCCATGTCTATTTCAATCAGTCCAGGGCAGTGCAGCTCCTTTACAAGTCTCTCTGCTCCTTGGGCCTCTTCTGGCTTTCCATCCTTCTTCCTGCTCCTCCTGTCTTCTGTCTGTGTGTTCTGTGTCTCCTCTGTGTGTGTCCTCTGTGTGTCCTGTCTCTCTTCTCAGCTTCTTATGTGCTGCTCAGTTCCACCCTACGTTGGGTGGGACAGGGAAACTGGGACACACCCTTTCTCCTGGGGACCACCCTGTTACACCTCCATTGCCCCAAGAAATTAGGACTTGTCAAGGGAGCCACTGACGAGAGCGCCGTGGTTCAGAGTGTGAGTTTAGAAAATAACACTTGCCATTTCTCATGCTGGTAGTTGGGCTGGGAATGCCACTTCTCATGTTTCCCATGTCGAGGTAGCCCAAGATCAGGGACCAGATTTCAGTGCAGCGCACCTGGAGAAGGTGGCAGAGGAGGGAAAGCACACGGTGGCTGAACAGGGTGCTAATAGCTTAATCCTGGGTACCATGTGCAAACAGGCATTCGGAAACAATGGAACACTGGGGTTTAAGGGATTGTTTATCAAGGAATAGAGCCTGGTGATCTCTTTTCTCCTCCCTATAGGTAAAATAGAGTACAGACTCAGGGATAAGGAAGGTGACCCAAGGATGCTTGCCAGAGGCTAGACCTACGCTGAGAACGCTCACGTGAAAAGGAGGTGGAAAAGCCCCTCCCTGGAATGGCCTGCTGGTGCTGTGTGTCCTTGGAAGGCTCTCTCTGTCTCTTGAAGTGTATTCTGTGAAAAATAGCTTGGGGCAGATAAACACTAAGCAGGAGACTAGGCACAGCTGCACCCGAGATGTAGCACGTAGTCAAATGGGATATTGTTTTGGGAAGATGTATAAAAATGCTTGCAAAGAGTAATAAGGTGCAGCTTGAACTGTCTTCGTTCCTGAACCTCACCATACCAGGTCCCGAGTCCTTAGAGACTCAACAGGTAGTTCCAAAGAAAGAGGGTACAAGAGTCAGATTTTTGTGCCGCTTGAAAGTGCTGGAGAAACTGACAAATTATCTTTTTCCAGAGCTTCCAGTGCCTGCCTTTCTTTTTGTCTTTCTATGACCTCCCCTGGCTATTGTCTCTTACTTTCTCAGTTTACGATACCCAAGGTCATGATTGATTTTGAGGACTGCATGTTTTAAGAATTAGGCTTTACTTTTTTTTCAGGCTATTCATCCCAAATTCAAAAGGTACAAAGGCGTATGATGCCAAGGTCTCCCTTCTTGCCCCGCACTCCAGCTGTGCAGGTCCTCTCCTGGGAAGCAGCCCACTCTCACAGATAGTCTAGTCCATATGGATATATACAGGCAAGTAGGGCACATTGGCTTTTCATGGTTTTCCTTTCCTTTTCTTTTTTTGCCTAAACAGTAATGTGCTCTCAGGAATTTAATCTCCTGAGGAAATCTTTTCTCAGACTCCCCTAGTCATCAGCTCTGTCAAGGACCAGAGGGAGAGAAAAGGAGGAATATCGACAGTAGCTCTGGGACCTCCCAAGTTTTCTATCTTACAGCTGTGCATCAGTGATGTGAGGGTGTCTGGGAACATTGTTTTTGGGGTGCTGAGGTGAATCGGCACGGCAATCACAGGTTGGAATTCCCTGAGGCATTTAACCCCACCGATGACTATCATTTATTGGGTAACTCTAAGCAGTGTAGTTGAATTTGGGGTAGTTACACAGGTGTAGCATGGTCATGGATGCTGTTTACAGGTATGTATGCCCTTAATTAGGCTCTCTCCAACCTTGGAAAGAGTGGGCAGGGAGCCAGTCAGCTCAATAGCAGCATTTAGAAAGTCTGAGTATTGCTCACTTGAGGAGATCAGGGGTTGGGGGCCAGAGGTGTAAGACATTCTACAAAACCCAGATAATTCTTCACAGGAAAAGATGTTTCTCGAGCCTGAATTCAACTTTGAATGCCCTAGACATTTATGTCCTTTTACAAAATTCAGTATTTAAAAATTATCGGATTATAAAACCTAATTTTGTTTTCTATGTAAACCCACATGATTTTATGCATAGTTTCACAATGATTACATTTTCCAGAAAAGTGAGTACTCTGGGAACTGAGGGAAATTCGCACTTTGTTTGCTTTGGAGCTTTAGTGTGAGCTGTGCACCGTGCGGGAGAATCACAGCCCTGGCAGTTTTCAGCACCTGCGTTTAGGTTGTTGCAGTCAAGCTGCTTCTGCCTTTATATACAAGAATCTGACAGCTTCATGGACGTAACTGTGCTGAGCACGTGTGCATGGAATAGACATTCTTTTATTTTATTTACCTTCCATTTATTCCTTGTTTTATAACTAGGCATGTTGATTTTCTTTTAAGATTTATGAGAAGTTAATCTTAAAAGAAAATCCTATTATGTATGATTTTTATTTCTCGATAAAAATGGACATTGTAAGAAGATATTGTGTGTGTGTGTGTGTGTGTGTGTGTTTGTATGAAGAGAGAAAGAGAGAGAGAGGAGTTGCTTGGTTTTAGGGTCCCTCCTGGAGAAGGAGATAGTTGGGTAAAGGAAAGGATGAGTAAGGCACCAGCAGTGGGGGAGTTAGGTCAAATGCAAAGGAGACCCCTAAACTGGAAATCATAAATGATGACAGTCGGCATTTCCATCTTCTTGCTCCCTGAGTCAGTGAGGTCTGTCCTCCAGGAGATAGTCTCATTCCTACACAGATTCTGGCTTCTCCCTACAGCCTTTGGGTCACCTGCAGCAGAACAGTCTAATCAGCATCTGCTGTGATTGATGGGGAGTAGATGAAGGTGCATGTGTGCAAAAGTGTGTGTCAGTCACCACGTGCTCTACATTCTTAGTGGATTGGCATCTTTATGGGTGAAGATCTTAATCAGATATCAGATGCAGCAGGTGCTGATTGCAAAAAAATGTTATTTATCACAAATATATTTATATGCTGTTTTTTCATACTTTCAAAACAGATATCTGCAATAGCCATGGGCTCTGCCATACTTTTCTTAGGCAATTTGTGTCATGGAATATTGCTGATATATTACCTCTACAGAACTCCCAAGAAAACAGACCTCTGTCTTCCTGTGTTTCTCTAGTACTTTGACCACAGAAAAAGAAAGAAAGAAAGAAAGAAAGAAAGAAAGAAAGAAAGAAAGAAAGAAAGAAAGAAAGAAAGAAAGAAAGAAAGAAAGAAAGAAAGAAAGAAAGAAAGAAAGAAGGAAGGAAGGAAGGAAGGAAGGAAGGAAGGAAAGAAGGAAAGAAAGAAAGAAAGAAAGAAAGAAAGAAAGAAAGAAAGAAAGAAAGAAAGAAAGAAAGAAAGAAAGAAAGAAAGAAAGAAAGAAAGAAAGAAAGAAAGAAAGACGGACGGAAGGAAGGACGGAAGGAAGGAAAGAAGGAAAGAAAGAAAGAAAGAAAGAAAGAAAGAAAGAAAGAAAGAAAGAAAGAAAGAAAGAAAGAAAGAAAGAAAGAAAGAAAGAAAGAAAGAAAGAAAGAAAGAAAGAAAGGGCTCTCAGATCCAACACATGACATGGGAGCTGTTTCCCTGTGTCCCCTAAACCCCAGGTGTCAGAGGTCAGAGATGTTCTTCCTTTCCCTCCCTGTGTCTACAGAGCTGGGTTCTCCCTGCCCAGGGCTCACCGCCTGCTTGACAGGCTCTGGGGTTGGGGGTCCTGCCCCTTCTCCTCAAGCAGCTGCAGGACGCTGGCATCTTTGCCTCCCTGGTGCCTTCAACTCTCACTGGGATGCTTGAACTATTTTGAAATCCACCTAATAGCTGCAGGGGACGGAAAACAATGCCTTTTGTTTGCCACTTATTATAGTTGTCATCTTTCTCATCTTTCCTGCCTTTTCTGGCCAGAGTTTCTTCAACAGGCCGCAGCCCCTTATTTCCTGTGTTCCACTGCACTTACCAAACAATCGGTTTGCCAATTATAGTCTAGCCTAATAATAGCTGTGCTCCATGTGCTGGTAACTAGAGTGTACATACATTTCTGTATCCTGGTTTTGTCATTTGATTTTATAGAGAAAATTACATGGTTCTACTCCTACAGACTCTGATGAAAAATTTTGTGTTGGCTTCATAATTATATTTCATCAAGGGGAAATATTATGATTTACTTCCAAAGACTGTATAAAACAATTCTGAATTAAAGATTTAGTGACTAAAGTTTTTCCTCTCCCTTTGGATTATTTCCCTTGGCTAGATTGCTAGAGTTGGGATTTCTGGGACAGAAGAAATGAACATTTTATGACTTGCTAAATTATTTCAATATGTCATCATGTTGCACTACAAATTATGCTTTGATTTTACATACTGAATTCCTCTCTCTTTTTTTTCTTTGCTCTCCTTAGAAGTTGTCCTCCTCCCAGCCCCCAGGTGCAAAGCACCTATACCTTGAGCTCTTCAGCATTGAGAGAGGAGGTAGATGCTGAAGTATTGTCCCCCGGACCACCATTGTGAGGAGAAGTTTCCATGTGCCAAGGAGATTGGGGGAGAGGAGAAAGCATTTGCACTGGCGAGGATTTTGATATACTTGTTATGATGGTTATGATGCCGGTAGCTACCATTTATTGAGTGTCTTTATTGGGACATTTTATTATCTCTCTTCCTCCCTACAATCACCCTGCCAAGTAGGTATTGTAATCTCCATGTCATAAAGGAAAAGATTGAGGCTCAGAGAGGGAAAGTAATTGATTTTGACCACTCATTATAAAACACACAGCTCCAAGTGGCTGAAGCAATAAGATGTTCTCATTATTTCATGAGTCCATAGGTGAGAGGGGAGGTGGCTCCAAGTGGGCTGAGCAGCTCAGAAGTGTTATTAAGGAGCCAGTCTCTTCCCATCTGTCTGCCTTGGCACTGTCGGCTCATGTGTGCTGTTACCTTTTCTCTATGCAGCAACATGAAACATCTTATCCTCGAGCCACAGAATTCAAAAAGCCAAAAGAAAGAAAAGGCAGCAGTCTTCTTGAGTGTTGGTGTGCATGTGTGTGTATTTGTCTTATCAGGAAGGAAGTATTTCCCAAAAGGCTTCCAGTCAATTTTCTCTCATACCTCATTTGACCCAGAGAATGAAATTACGGTGTGGCTAAGCTGGGTCCACCTCAGAGCATATTGCCCCCCATTCTCAATCATTAGATAAAATCTTGCTACTCTAAGCAAGAAGAAAGTGGGAATAGTGTCAGGTGGTCAACAATGTCTGCCAACATTTTAGGGTAGAAGGGGCTGTTTTTTATAATTTTTTAAAAAGACTTATTTATTTTTGCGTACAAGCTAGGGTGAAAGCCAGAGGTGTGGGGGCAGTGAGAGGGTTCACCAGAGACAGAGTGGGAAACAGAGCAGGCAGATCAACTGAAATACACTGCTGAAGGGAGCAGCAGACAAGGCAGGAGAGGTCTGCTGCGCCATGTGGGAATCTCCCCAGCCGGGTATCGAACTCACGCCGCAGTTATGGCATGGACAGTTTCACAGTGCGACGCTTAATCCGTTGCGCCACCAGGGAAGCCCTAGAAGGGGCTTTTGATACCAGGTAGTCTTCTAAGGCCTTTGTTGTTTAATGCACATTCACAGCATGTATGTGTGCATCCAGGGGCTCAGAATTTCTTTCTTGTTTAACACAGTCATCTTGTCCAAAATTGAGAATCAGAGGTAATGCTACAGAAATTCTTGCCTGCTACATTGACAATATGGCTGGGTCAGTGAGATACCACTATCATTTAGGAAGAAAGCAGGTTGAAGAATTGGGATATCTGGATTCTAGCCCCAGGTCTGCTACTTTCTACCTAAATTATTTAATCTTTCTGAACTTAAGTTTTCTAGTCTGCAAAGCAAGAAGGTTGGACTAGGTAGTCCCTAAAGTTTTGTTCAGCAATCATAATCTATCTATAGGTATGGTGCAATATAAACAGCTATACACAACACTGTATAACCTATCACGTTATTTTTTAACTGTCCAAAATGTGTCTGCATGCCATATGAACAGAAGAGGTCAATATTATTCTTGTATATAAGAATAGTACATCATATAACAGAATTAAATGTAGAATATAACATTGCAGATGCTTGTAAAATGTCTTTATTTTGCATTACAAATTGTGCTTTGAAATATTATCACTTTTAGTGGCTTGTGAATGTTTCACATTTACAGCACAGCTCATTTTCCAGAACTTTCCTGCTATTTCTAGATTCCATTTTATTGGAAATGCCACTCTTTATAATTGAGTGAAGACTATGGCAAAGCTGAAGAAAATTTTCATGCCTGTCTTTCCTCGTTTGAACAGAAATAGTATCTTCTTAGAGGATGTCTTTGTAAAAAATAAATAAAATAAACAGGAAAAGGAAACAGCAGGAGATGATCTGCTTTCCGATATAATAGCAGAAAGATCTGAAGGATATTAGATTTGCACTCAAGCAGTTTCAACTTCTGCTTTTACAGCATTTGCAGGAAGTTTCCTGACACTAAAGTGGGGAAAGAAACAGCAGCCAGAGACATTCTCTTGAAAATGTGCAGGAAGGATAACGCGGAAGCCAAGACAAAAGTGGGTGATGAGCTCTAGCTGTGCCTCAAAACAGGAGCTGATGACAGTGAGTTTTGCTATTTTTCTTCCAAGGTTGTTTTAATATGCAAAGTAGGTCCCTGGCAACAGCTGCTGTTCAATCAGCTACATTTCCTGAATTGGGTGGTGTATTTTTAGTTATCAGGGGGGAGAAAAACTTGATTAGGAAGGAGGTGGGAAGGTCACTTGCTAGTTAGAAACTCAGATCAGGGCCTTCCTGGTGGCACAAGGGGTTAAGTGTCAGCACTGTGAGACTATCAGCAGCCACTGCAGCATGAGTTTGATCCCTGGCCAGGGAGCTGGCCCACATGGTGCAGCAGACCTCTCCTGTCTTGCTGGCTGCTCCCCTCAGCAGTGTATTTCAGACACTCTGCCTGTTCTGCTCCCCACTGTGTCTCTGGTGAATTCTCTCACCCCCGCCCCCATCCCCACCTCTGGCCTATACCCCAGCTCTTGTATGTATAAATAAATAATTTTTTTTTTTTAAAAAAGAAACTCAGATCAGAACTGGAGACTTTTCTTCATTTCCCAGATGAGCTACTGTCACTCTGAACAGCAAGGTTTACTTCAATTTTATTTTATTTTAAATTTAAACAATTATATAAGTGATGAAGAGTGTATTTTTCTGTACAAGAGTCAAACAATATAAAATTCTACAATGCAAAATTTGTAAGTTCACTCTCCAAATCACTCCCCTCCTCAGAGGTAATTAGCTTGATATGTATTTTTATAGATCTATCCCTATACTTAGACAATGTGGAACACACACATGTATTTTATTGTTATTTTTATTTTTGTTTGTTTGGATCTTTAAAAATGTGATGTGATGTGTGCAACTTATTTTATTTAACTACAATAGGCTTGTTATGATCTTTCCATGTTACCTTATAGGTCCACATAGTTATTTTTTTAAAAAGATTTATTAAATACTGAGAAGCTTAATACTAAAATATGTACAGATGAAATTGCATGATTCTGAGATTTGGTTGTAAGTAATCTGGTAGTGGAGAAGAAGAAGCTTGGATTATAAATATAACAAGTTTGGCCATGAATTGATAATTTTGAAACTGGAGAGACATGATATATGATATTAGTCTCTCTATTTTACATTCATTTGACATTTCCTACAGTAATGTATAAAAAACATATGTGAGAGGCATAACCTAGTCCATACACCACAGCTCACTCCCTTCCTGGGCCCCTAGACTTTGTCACATTGTACTTTTTTATCAAGAATGAAAAAGTTGCCTCCGTGGAAGCTTCTGTTAGTTCAGTAAATACAGGCTGCCCCTCTCTGCTTTCTCTTATTACACTGTATATACACCCCCCCCCAACACATACACACTCACGTTCACACATTAAAGGAATTACCTTTATTGAGATTGAGATTTAGAAAAGTGTCATTATCACTGATTTAGCCCTACTCTGTATCATACATGCTATTGACAGTAGTTTGCTTACTGGTCCTGGTAGCTCTGAGAGTTATGATTTTTTGGTCCCCTTTACAGAATAGGAAACTGAGACTAAAAGAGATTAAGTAACTTGCCCAAACCTGTTTTTTTTCTTTTTTATCTTCAATCAAATATGATACCATTTTGTCAACAGCAATTTTCATATAAAAGTATGCGAAAATTAAACAATAAAAAACTGAGACACAAGCACAAATCTAAGAATGAACATCACCCCTAGGACATGCTCCCAGCAGAAGATGAGCTGAAAGGTCGCGGGCCATAGTTTGGATTTAGCCTCCTTGGGAGTTTCACAAGAGCCCCTTCTGGAGCACTCAGTGAGCAAGACCATGACTTTGTCTTGACGAAGCATGGGGGTCATGAAAATTTGGGCCTTTATTGGTTATCTAGCAGGAATGTGGTCAGTAGGAATGGACTTTTCTATATTTTCTACTCAAAGCTTATCTTCCGTTCTCAGGGATGGGAACATCAGAGTACTTCATGGGGTGCAAGGGGTATCCTCAGTTGATCCTGGCTGTGATGTATAGAGAGGAGGGGAGAAACATCTTTGAACAAGGTTCAAGGGCAGTCAAATGCAAATAAGGATCTGAGGCAGACTTGCCTGCAAGTTTTTCCTCCAGGTAGAGAGTATGATGGTTACTGATAGTTCGGTGTTAAAGTCCTCAAGTGTCTCTCTTCAGTCTTACTCCTTCAATTTAACAAGTTGCTCCGCGCTTCCTTTTTGAGATTCCATGCCCCTCTCTGTTGGATCCTCTGCTTTTACATCTCAGGGGTTCCCCTCTGTTGGTTCATTCTGTCAATTTGATGAAGCACATCTCTGGTAGTTTCTTAGATTCATGAGAAATTTTTAGACTTTGAGACTCTGAAAATGACTTTATTTTACCCTAATATCTAATTGATTGTTTGGCTGGGTTTGGAATTCTAAGGTAGAAATCATTTTCTCTCAGAACATTGAAGGTATTGCTTCACAGTGTTCTGACTTTCACTGTTGTTGAGAATCTAAAACCAGACTCACTCCTGATCCAGTGTTTATAAGTTTTTTCTCTCTGGAAGTGATAAAATCTTTGTTCCAGGAATTCTGAAATGTCATAAGCATGTGTTTCGGTATGAGTCTATTTTCATCCATGAAACTGAAAACTTAGTGGATCATATCCTCAGCCACTCACTGCTGTAAGTAAATTACTTTCAATTCTGGAACTTCATCTTGAATTCTCCTTTCCATTTTTTATGTTCTCTCTTTCTGGAACTCCTGTTATTTGATTGCTAAACTGACTTACTCTTTAATGTAAAAAAAATTTCCTTTCCTTTCTTACGAATTTACCTTTCTGCTTTTCTGTAGGGTAGCTCCAACAGTACTTTTCAACCCTTCCATTAACCTTTACATTTCATTTATTGTATTTTTAATTTTTAAAGACTTTTTCCTGAACTTTTAAAAATATCATGCTTATTTTATAACATTTCTCTGAGGTTCCATGGAATGAAGGGAATGACAATAGGAGACCCTGAATCAGAAGATGCATGATTCAAACATGAACCCCTAGGTTCATGTTTCTGTTGTTGAGTTAGTGGATTCTGTCTCCTACAACGTAACATGTAGTCTGTTTCCCAGTATGGAGCCTGCCAGCTTGGTTCTACCTGGCTCTCATTTGCCATCTGGGAGCAGAATGCTATCTTGTCAAGTATGCAATGATTACACTGGGAAACATGGATCACCAGCATAGATGATATTATAGACTATTAAACAAGTCTCGATAATTAAAAAGAACTGAAATCACAGAGTTTAAGCTCTGTGTGATCACAGTGAATTAAGGTAGCAATAAATAATGGAAAGACATCTGGAAAACTCCCCAAATTTTACTCATTAATTAACATACTTCTATATAGCCCATAGATCAAAGAAGGAAGTGTAAGAGAAATTAAAATATGTTAAGTTGACTGACAGTGAAAATACAACACATAAATATTAGTGGGTTACAGCAAAAGCACTGGGAAATTTATATACTTGCATGCTTATATTACAAAAGAAGAAAGCTGTAAAATCAATGACCTAAATGCTAATCATAAAACAAGAGAAAAAAGAAAAGCAATTAAAAAACTAGTGGAAGGAATAAAATAATCAAAATTAAAATGGAAATAAACAGAAAAAAGAGAAAATCAACACAATCAAGAGTTTATTCTTTGAAAAGATCAATTTTACCTGCCATACCTATTGCCTTTTAAACACTAGGGGATGTTATCTTGTTTTGTTTAATGCAGGGAGAGGGCTGGGAAATGTCTCCTTGGCATGTTGTAACACATAAAGCTGGCATACTGTTAAAACTTTAGGAAATAGTAAACCCTATATAAATTCTGATTCACCTTCATATGAATATTTTATCCATATTAAATAGCCCTTGATATATCTGTTGCATCATTGGGAATTTTGCTTTCAAATCTGGCTCGTTGATCCACTTCTGAGTGGACTGAGATAAATCCTCATAATTGCTGAGTTCATTTTCTTGTTTATAAAGTGCTGAAGTAATCCTCTTGTGAATGTGCTGTTTTAAAAATCAGTCACCCCTTTAGCAGTCTCAGAAATGTTGCAGTATTTTAGTATTGGATAAAGAAATGTATCCTGAAATTAAAATTTAATTTTAATCCAACTGAAGTACCCTAGCTGTATATGAATTCTTTATCAGGCAGTAATTCAAATCTGGGTTGGTCAATAAATTAAGTAGAAACAAATAAAATAAGTTTTGGCCTATACCACAAGGTGGCAGGCTTACTCTGTTATGCTTCTTCAAGCCTAACAAAACAAAACAAGATCAACTTCGTCAATCAGATTTAACTACATTAAACCACATCTTTTAGGAAGTTGGCTTTTAGAAAGGTAAGTAATTAGTTTTTCAAGAGTATATTCCTTGTAAATATGTTCTTTACATTGTATGAGAAATAGTAATTTGTTCCTCAATAGGACACTATCTCTAGATTTTATTTTCTTCATCACCAAAATGACAGGTTTCAATAACTTACAGATCTAAAAATCATCATACCTCTCTGATAACTAAAACAAAACCTAAATAGTCTTCTTCAGTAACATGAATTTCAGTCACATTGATAAGGAGTATGGTTTCTGGAGTTAGACTGCCTAGGTCTGAGTTTGAGTTCTGTCGTTTATTAACTTGAGATACTAGGCAAGGGACTTATCCTATCAAAATTTCAGTTTTATCATCATTTAAAGTGGTGTAAATTGTAGCACATGTTTTGTGGGGTTGTTAGGAATAAATGGCAGGGGGCGATATATGTGTGGCAAAGCCTGACAAACTGTTCACCAAGCCATTACTTTTTCTTCTGGGGCCAAGAGTCAGATCACATTTCCCACCTTCAGTTGTCATTATATAAGTGAATTCTAGAATGTGAGAGGAAGAGGAATGAGCTACTTCTAAGCTGAGACCCAGAAGTGTCCTATTGTGATCCTTCTTGTCCTTTCCTATCTATGGGGAAAGTGTTACCCTTGGATGCACTTATTAAAGAGGGCAAAACTACAAAATAAAAGGAAACATGTTCCCCAAATCATAGCTTGCAGGAAAGCTTTATGTCTTGTAGAAACACTTGTTTGGTCCTTTACAAATATGAGTAGTAAATTTCTCCTTTGGTAATTCACTGAGATTCTGGGGTTTATCTGTTATAACGACTAGCATTGACTAATATAGTATGTCAAATACATAGCACAACACCTGACACAATACCTGCTTAATAGATACTATATGCTATTAATATCATGACTCTTGATAATACAAACCAAGTGGCTAAAACTCTGAACTTAAAACATAAGCCATCATATGAAATCCTTTCTGCAGTATGCAAGCTCTGGTCTTTTTTTCCCAAGATAGAGAAAGTCTAGGATATAAAGTTGTGTGTGACAGTAAAAATCTGAGCAATTCATATATTTAACTTGTAGAAAGTCAGTATTTTCTACTTAAAATTTGCTACATTATAAAAAATTTTAACAGAATATAAACAGAAAATCAAGTAAAAATTATTTCTTCCTTGTGATGACTTCAGTCTATGTTATGATTCATTCAACAGTTCCTCTCTGTATTTAATACAATGCTTATTTGGCTTGCTTTCTTGAAAATTTCTTCTTTCTTGGTTCTGACACCTTTTGATATTCTAGGGCTTTTGCTCATGCCTCATCCCAGTTTTCTTAAATGAGAGTCTACTTCTCTAAGCCCAGATAAGATTTCATATACCCAAGTCAGAGCCTTCCAGGACATCCTAGTGGAATGGGATCTCATTTGCACTGAACTGTAACACTGAGACAGTGTTAGGCTGTTACCATTTGCTGGTTTCTATTCTAGAGCTTATTTTCAGGTGAGTTTATATAACTTGCATCTCCTAATCAGCCTGTAAGCTACCTGATGACAGAGACTGTGCTTCTTTATTTGTGTTGCTCACAGAAAATAGTAGGGTTTTGTGCAAATAGTTATTGATAATTGACTGATAAAAGCCCTATCAGAGATTTCCACTAACATTTTAATATATTTTTATAGTGTTTTATAAGAATGAAGAACAACAACTTTCATAAAGTTTTCTTCATAGATGAATAATAATTTATAGTTGGGGGAAATAGAGATAGAGGTACATTTTATGGTCACTGGTTTGAGATACAGGAAACCTATAATGAATAAATTAGTGCCTCCAATACCTTATTGAAACAAGGGTAATTTTATATACACTATCAGTTAAATTCATTTTTCTTTTTTGGTCCTTTATCTTAACTACTGACTTTTTTTCCTGTCTTTTTGCATATTTGCTTATAATTTTCTTAAAAATATTAAAAGTTACTGGTGAAAATTTTAACATTTATATTCAACATCATAAGGACCTCAGAAAATCTAAACTCTGATACTTCCCCCGGTTGTTTTGAAGATATTCTATTATTGTCTGGCAGCTACTGTTTGCAATGAGAAGGTTTGTTAATGTAGTATTTCTTTATAGGTAATGTGACCTTCAGGTACATCCCTACTATTTGTAGAACCCAAGGCCAAATTACAAATGGAAGCACACGTAACATATATATGAAAATTTATAAGTTAAAACTCAGGATAACAACTTGCTTAATAAAATGTTTTATCCTCCTATCTTGACAAATATAGTTTAAATATAACATTTTCCCCACTGTAATATTTTTATTTTTGTTTATTTCAAAAATTGTATTTTTGTTGTTGTTGTTGAGGTACTGTTGGTTTACAACACATTGCATGAATTAGGGGTACTGGTTTACATCTATTCAGATATATGTTCCCACACTCTGTCCACCATCAAAGCACTCCATATCCAGCACTATGATCCACAGGATCCCCTTCCCTCATTACTACCCACTCCCTCTCCCCCTCTCAGGTTTCAATTCTACAGTCAGATTTTCAGGATTTTCTTTGGATTTATTTTATCTGTTCCTTTGTTTTTTCTTTATATTCCACAGATGAGTGAAATGATCTGGTATTTGTTTTCCTCATTCTGACTTAGTATAATCCCCTCCAATTCCATCCATGTTGTCATAAATGGCTAGATTCACCTTTTTTTAAAAAGCAGAAATGTATTCCATTGTGTGTATATACCATATTTTCTTAATCCAGTCATCTGTTCTTGGGCACTTATGTTTTTTCCATAACTTGGCTATTGTAAATAGTGTTGCAGTGAACATAGGAGTGCACACATCTCTTTGAATTAGTGTTTTCACATTCTCTGGGTAGATATCTAGGAGTGGAATTGCTGGATTGTATGGTAGATCTATTTTTATTAATTTGAGAAGCCTCCATATTGTTTGCTGTAACATATAACTTTTTAATGACCTGGATGACCAATCCTTGAATTCAAGATCATGGAATCTTTGGGCTTCTATTCTATATTGAAAGTTGTCAGGTTAGGGAGAGATTACCATCCTTGTCTCTGCCCCACAGCTCAATGCCCTTCTTTTCCAATCCTGGCTTCAATTCACACCGCAAGGGATTTTCACATGTTGTAGACACTCCACTTCCTAGCCCAGCAACAGCCACTTCCTGGTCATCCTGTGTCCCCAAGTGTGTGCAGTCTCTCTGGAGAGGATGAATGTAGGGAAAAGGCCCATGCAGGTTTTGGAATTCCAGGGTCTTGGCACCTGGAACATGGTTTGGAGAAAAGAGGCAAACTTTTGTGGGCATGTTTCCAGCAATGCAATAACTTCCGTAACGGTTTCCTCCCATCCAGTTTGTTCTCCCCACTATCAGAGATAATTTTTTTTAAATACAAGCCATAGTATTTTAGTCTCTTATTCAAAACTGCTTTAAAGGCTTCCCATTGCATTTGAAATATAATCCTTTAAATAAGAAAGCTCTGGGAGATACTTCAACATATTAAGCTCTTTGGCCAAGAGCCTTTATCCAAGATGTTTCTCTCTCTGAAACACACTCTCATCTGTTCATCATGGCTGTAGTGGCAGGAAGGCACTAGGAAGGACAGGTTCTCCATGGAGCTGCGCAGATGGGTCTAAAGGGAAGGAGGAGTTCAGGAGCCCTCGGTGGCTTTTTAGGCTTTTAATAGCCTCTTGTGGAGAGGCAGCCAGGTACAGGGCAGGCAATAGGCCCTGGGGACCAAGAGGCGGGCAGGCCTTCCAGCCCCCGGCGAATCTTCACTCTCTCGGACTTCCTGGCAGTGTCTCTGCAGCCTCTCTGCTACACCCCAACAGCCCTCTGCTCCATGCTCTATCTGCTGCTTCAGCTTCTGCCTCCTCTGCTCATAAGTCCAGTCTCTGGCCCAGGTGTGCCCACTCATGCAGGCCCACACCCTACTCCAGGTGCCCGCCATCAGGCATGTGCGTAGGCCTGCAGCAGTCCATCATTGAGGGGAGGGCAGAAAAATCTGATAATTCTCATTCACCCTACAACGACGTACTTCTATTGACTAGTTCTTGGCTTGGCTTAAATGTCACCTCCTCTCCAAGTATAACTTTCCCATCATTTGCTATCACAGGATCTCATTAATTACCTTTAGAGTACAAGTCTAAAATTTATTTTACTTGTGTGTTGTCGTCTCCAAACTGTAATCAACAATAGAGACTGTAATGATAAAATTTCAAAAAGAATTTAATGTGAGATGGATACCAGCAAGTAGGAATTTATTTTTCAGGAGAACTCTAATCATATCTGCTGAGGGTTGGGGGCACTAGGGCTGGGGGCATCCAGCTGCACAGGAGTCACTTGCTGCTGCCACCCAAGCACCATGCCTGCCACTGGCCCTGGGTCGCAGATGCTGCAAATGTTACTGTATGTTATCATGCCTCCAGAGAGAGCGAGGCCAGAGAAAGAGACCAAAGAGTCTCAGGAGGCTGGGGGTTTTGGTTGCCTGCCTGCCTCCCAGCCTCCCTGCCCATCCTGTCTGCCTCCTTCCATGCCAGCCTCCCTGCCTGGTGTGCCTGTGTACCTGGTTCCCCCAGAGAGTATTAAAAGCCTGTAAAATCTATTGAGGGTTCTTGTACTCTCTTTATCTGCAAAACCAGTGATTATTTTTACCTGTTCAACTAACTGAAAATCAAAGTGTAATCTTCATCTAAATAGATTCACATTATACTGCATTTGCAAAATTCTAAAACCTCATGGCACCCTCATTTCTCAGAAATAAATATATTTCTTTGAGCCTGTTGGAACAGATTTCCCAACTGTGTATTACATGAAAAGGTAAACTATCTTACATTGTGACCTAAATGGGACCTGTTCAGCCATTCCAAGAGTCTGGCTTATTTCTCTCAGTCATGACCAATTCCAAGGCGAAGCAAGGAACAGAATACAAAGGTGGAGATAATCTGGGTGCTCCCAGCTGTTTTTAAATCTTTGAGGAAATAACTGAAATTCCTTTTAATTTTGCTTGCCCAATATCAAGAAGTTTCTAGCAGCCTATGAAAAACAAGCCTAAGTAACTTCACAAGATTTTGTTGGCAAAGAAAATTGTGTAAGAGATGCATTCAATGAGGAGTTAGATGGTGCAGCTGAAGGAAATGGGGCCAGTTTGACTAACCACATGAGCCTGAATTGGCACTCACAGAAGAGCACAGTGAGGGGAAAGGGAGCAAATGCAGGCCGTTCTAATTTGCTGTTTACTGAGACATTAACTTTTGAAATGAAATTCTGAAGCCCCCATGAGTAATTAGAATAACTTTTCTATGTCCCACACCATCTTAAACTTTATGCTAATTGTATTTCACCAGGTTTTTAGCAGATGCTTTTTATCAGCATAATCCTAAGATTAAGAAGAGTAGTTCTCACTGATCCCTGGAAGTAGAGTTCAGTTTCTTTTTTGAAGTGGTACTTATAAATTGAGTTATTTTTCCCTATAGGAAAAGTTTACAGTGCTCTAAAATAGTCTTGTTTGGAACAAGTAATTTTGCTCTTTCTTGTAACAATTATAGAGAACTTTTGGGGGGAACAAAAGACAAAAAAAGTACCTGGCACCACTCCACTGGCCAATATTAGGTGAAGAGCTTACAATATGTCCACTAAAAAGTTATGTAATCCAAAAACCAATGCTAATGCTAATAAATCTTTCTTTCAAGTATATCAACATTAACCTAATTAGGTTTCCTCTGTCCCATAGGTAAATGAGGTCACCAAGTCCAGCCATACAGGGTTACTTGCTTTTTCCTAAATAAATAACACTGTTTCATGTCTTCCTACCTTTGAACATACCGCTCTTTCTCCTGGAAGATCTTTCCCTTCCTTCTTCATCTAACTACTACTTCTCCTCCAAATTCACCTTCCCAGGAAGTTTCTTCCTGCCCATGTGTTCACTTAGCACCCTGTATCACAATACCTTTCATCCGGGACTGGAATAATGCAGCAGACTACACATTCCTTGATCAGCAACCAGATTTTATTCACTCTTTTATCTTCCAAGATGCTCTGAATATGGCATCAGGCACAGGGGAAGCAGAGAACACTCAGGAAATACTTGATGACTCAAACCCTAAACTTCCATTTTTTTTCTCAAATACACAAGAACTACTCTATAGAGATTCTTCTGATCAGGTTGTAGCCCTGAAAAAACTGTCTGCAGTTTCTCTGAGCAAAGTAGGTAGGCCTCTTTCAGTAAAGTCACTGAACTGCTGTGATCTTGGTCAAGCCACTTCATTCAGGGGATATTGAGGATCTACCACATGGACCCTCATTGACTGACTATTGAGGGTACTCGAGTAAGCTGGGAAGTTCTGTTTCAAAGAGTTTGTAATCTAGGGAAGAAGTTAGTAATAGGCAATTTACTTCTTATCGTACATTTTGGGCAATGTAAGATTTATAGATCAGAATATAGTGTCCTGGAAGTCAGGAAGTTCACTGAGTGATGGCCAGTTGCTGAAGCTATTGGATCAAGGAGGATGCAGGGAAGGAAGACAAGAGTAGGTGGTATGTGACCTGAATTTTGAAAGATGAGTAGGAGACTGGTGTGTACCTTGGAGTATTGTTAGAGATAATCAGGCATGACAGTAGTTGACATCATTAAAACAGCTTGTATTCAGGAACTATTGCAACAGGGGAAAAGAGAATTCAGTATCTAACTGGGCTTAATTTCTCTCCCGTCATAGTTTCTGAATACATCTGTTTTACTACTTTACTGTTGGGTGCTAGTTTTCTTTATGGGAGGAAAGGATAGTGGCTAAGCTTTCAGATAGAAGCAAAAGAATGAAAAAGTGTAAAAAGGAGTAAAGCAACTCCTTTTTTTCCTACGGAAAAAAGCAACCCAAAGAAAGTTGAGTAGGCAAGGAGAACAGCAATGGCAATGCCCTGTAGCTCAAGAGTAAATCATTTTTGAGAAAAAGAGGCTTTTTATAGTAGATTAACACTTCTTTAAGTAGATTAGTTGAGTTCTTGGGTGAAACTTAGAAAATGAAACGTTCGTCTGTGTATTCATGAGCGCTGAAACAGGAAAATAAGTTTGAACAAGATTGTTTGAAGTTATGCCAAGAAGTTTTGACTTTATCCTGGAGAACCAACAGTGAGTTTTCAGAGATTTATTTTATGACTGTGGTTTTAATAGATGGAGTGGGGTGAAGCATCCCCTCTCCCAGCCTCAGTTTATTCATTTATAACAAGAAAAGGATTGAGTCATTTGCTTTCTTAGGTCCCTTCCAATCGTGACACCCTGCTTCTTAGGTCCCCCTTGCCTACTTTCAATTACCTGGGTCTTGCGCTTCACTCCCCCAGCCATACTTAGGTGCTTTTCTACCACTAGGAAAGTGGAGACGGAAGCAGATGTCTACAGCAAAACGAGTTTCTACTGAAGCCTTTTCTCCTAGGCAGCAACACTTGGGTAGTGCCAAGAGAGGGCAGGGAACGCAACGGACAAGGGAGACGAGTTTCCGCTCGCTTTCCGTCCTAGAGCCTTGGGGAGAAGGTTGCTCCCCACCTCCGACGCACCCGCCCCCCGCCGCCCCCAGCCACGGGCCAAGCCAGCCCGGAAGGACTGCCCCTCGTGCATCCCCGATTCCCCCAGAGACGAAAACCACCCACTTCACAGCGCCTCTCCGCGGAGCGTGGAAGGTGGACGCGGACGTCTTCTCGGCCTGTACAGCAGACCCGGCGCGCCGGCCCAGGGCCGAGCAAGCCCAGGTCGCAGGGGTCCGCCCAGCCACTACCCCCGCAGCGCGCCAGGCGGTCACGTGACACCGACCTGCCACGTGACCCGAGGCCGGGGTCCCGGGCCCCGCCTCCCGCTCTTCCCCTTGGGCTACCTCAGGTGCCGCCGCTCGCAGCCGCTTCTCGGGCTGGGAGCTTCCGAGATCCCGCGGCGCTCGCGGAGGCTGGGCCAGGTCGGACGGCGCGCGGCGGTGGCTGCTTCCCAGGTAGCCGGTGGGGTGCGGGTCCGAGCTCGCGGAGGCCGCTTCCGCCCCTGCTCTTCTCCCAGCTCCCCACTGCCCGCGGGCGGGCGGGCGCGCCCCGTTACTCCTGCACCCTGCCTGCCTCCCTCGCTCCGGTGCGGGCTGCGGGCCCCGGCCCCGGGCCGCCGGCGCTGCGTTCGGGCGGGTGGGGGGCCGCTGGCCAGGCGCCGGCAACACCTAGTCCAGCGTTTCTTCCCAGAACCAGGGAGAGGGTGGGGAGACGCCAGGCAAAGTTTCCCCTGCTCCCTCGTTTTTGAGCTGCACTGACGCGGTTTTGCTGGTAGCTGAAGGCTGTCATCGCTGTCGGCGTTGTTTTGCTGGGCGGAGAGCTCCTCGGACTCCCCCCCATCCTCACTTGGCCCTCCCCAAGATCTTAGCATCTCCTCCGGGAGTGGTGTCACGAAGCGTGTTCTTCAGAGTCCCCCTGTTCCCCATGACACGCACTGCGCACTAGGGTATTCACTTAGTAGGGACCTTTACCCCGGAGTGCGGTGAACTGAGTGAGATGACGTTTCTCTTGTCCTGCCTCGGAAAAACGACCCGCTTTATTTTATTTAAGATGACCGTGGAGGCAAGCTCTATTCTCTCATAAGTGGCTTTTCCTTTATGTTTGTTTGCACGTGAGACACCCGAAGTCATTTGCTGCAGAACTCTTTGCAGCTGTGGGCTACAATTATATAGAGCAACAGTATAACCTTACTAAAAAAACAAAGAAAGAAAACACACCCAAATAGCCTTGTCTTTGACTTTTTAAAAAGGAATATAGCCCTTGGGGGTAAAAGCAGTTTCTGAATCTGGTGTGTATAGTGGGCTAGTAACAAAACATAAAGGTACAGAGTACTGAAAGGAATGGGGAAATGATTTAACTTTGATAGCAGTTTATAATGTGCTCTAAACTTGAGAAAATATCCATTTGAAGTGAGCACTGCATGAATGTCAGCTCTTTGAATTGCTTTCAGGGTTGAGTATATAACTGTATATTTAGATTATACTAATATGGGATCTTTTTAAAAAATATTTATTTATTTATGCATACAAGAGCTGGGGTGTAGGCCAGAGGTGGGGGAGGGCTGAGAGGATTCACCAAAGTGGGGAACAGAATAGGCGGATTGATTGAAATACACTGCTGAGGGGAGCAGCGGGCAAGACAGGAGAGCTCTTGCCGAGCCATATGGGTTAGCTCCCTGGCTCCATATGGTTTAGCTCCCTGGCCAGGGTTGGAACTAGTGCTGTGGCTGTCATTAGCTTCATAGTGCTGAGACTTAACCCCTTGTGCCATCAGGGAGGCCCGGGATGGACATCTTTCTGAAGTTTCTTTTTCTTGAAGAGGAAGGACTTTAATCTTTAGAGTGATTGCTTCTAGTGATTTTATGTGTGTGATCCAGATAACCAAGTTCTGGGAATTTCAGTAAACAGCCATAAAAGCGAAAGCTGTCAAGTTTGTAGCTTTAAGCAATTGTTAAAAAAATTTTAATTAGGGCCTCCCCGGTGGTGCAGCGGTTAAGCGCTGCGCTGTGGAGCTGTTGGCAGCAGCGTTGGACGCCAGGCCGGGGAGAATCCCACATGGCGCAGCAGACCTCTCCTGCCTTGCCCACTGCTCCCCTCAGCAGTGTATTTCTGATCTGCCTGTTCTGCTTCCCGCTCTGTCTCTGGTGAACCCTCTCGCCGCCCCATGCCTCTGGCCTGTACCCCAACTTGTATGTATAAATTTAAAAAAATTTAATTAAAAAGTGCTTATATGTTCCAGCAAGAGCTTGGCTTCACCTTAGTAATTAGCAGTGCAAACTGGCAAGTGTGAAAATCAGAGGGAGGACTGAAGGGGAAGTTCAAGACCTTTCATGTTACTATACTGTTCTTTCTGTATGTACTACCTTAAACAATAAGTCATGCATGGGCAATGAGGCTTGGGTGCCAAGGAGTCTAGAGTGCAGAAAGGGCATCAGGACATATTTTAATATTCTGTGATTTTAAAAAAATCTTAAACATACATATTGTTTACATATTGATAAATGCTCAGGAGGCATCTGTATTATGAATGTTTTCTGAGTCTAACTACTAATAGTTATCAGTAATCAAATATCTAAATCATTGTGTTGACTGACAATATGAACTTTAACCCTTTGCACTCCTAACCATTCTGGACATTGGCTACCAGCTACTCGACGCTACTTTGCGGCGGAAACGTGCATTTACAGACCCTCGTTATTATTTAGTATAATTTTGGAACCGGGTAACGTATTGTAATGATATTGGACTTATATGAATTGGGTGACATCGAGGAATGTATATTTGCAAAAAAACCAGTATTTTATTGTTTATAATTTTGTGCAGTATGATAAGTTTTGTAACACTCCCCAATATGCATTGCAGGCTGATTAGTGCACGTTCTCGTCTGACACAAAACCCGCTGACATTTCTTGTATATATCTTAGTAATTTTACGATATTTTGATTTAATTTCTTGTGCCATGTCAAGATAAAACTTCAGGGAAACATGCATGTCTCAAAAAGTTGCGTTGAAATAACTCAATTCCCCGTAATCACGAATAAACTGCAGTGTCCCCTGAGAGGGGACATCCGAGTGATATGCTAGAATTCCGATGTCCTCTAGGAGGGGACAGCGGAGTGCAAAGGGTTAAAGTTTCCAAATTTTTTTTTTATTGTTATTTATGTCTTTTACATTTTGTATTCCCCTTAGGCAGCCCACCATCAATTCACCCATGATCCATCTCCATGGTCCCCTGTATTCTCCTCTCTTCCATTTTGTGCCCTTATCCTCCCCTCCCACCCCCTCCCCCCCGCTGAGTGTCTCTCTCCCACCCGGCCTCCCTATAGTCCTGTTATAAGTGAAACCATTCGATATTTTTCTTTTTCTTTCTGGCTTATTTCACTGAGTATGATTCCCTCTAATTCCATCCGTGTCGCTGCAAATTGCATGTGTTTATCTTCTTTCCATGCTGAATAGTATTC
>PVIJ01012764.1:0-48138 GCA_004024925.1 Scalopus aquaticus
CCCGGCCTCCCTATAGTCCTGTTATAAGTGAAACCATTCGATATTTTTCTCTTTCTTTCTGGCTTATTTCACTGAGTATGATCCCCTCTAATTCCATCCATGTCGCTGCAAATTGCATGTGTTTATCTTCTTTCCATGCTGAGTAGTATTCCATTGTGTATATGTACCACATCTTCTGGATCCAATCATCTATTTTTGGCTATCTGGGTTGCTTCCATACCTTTGCTATTGTGAACAGTGCCGCAATGAACATACGGGTGCATGTATCCTTTCGGATTAGTGTTTTTGTATCCTTTGGGATTTTAACTTATCATGGTGAATATAGTCAACTGTTCTCTATATTTACTTCTCAACAACATATAAAAGTACATTTTATGTTTAAGAAGATTTTATGTTAAACCAGATGTTAATGGCACAAACATTGCTTCTTAATACAAGTGATTTGGTTTTCATTCAACTAAGTTAAAAAATAAAGGACTGGATCTGATAATGGCAATGGCTGCCTTTTCTTAGCGACATTGCATTAAAAGGCACTGTGGTGATATAGGTACATTACCAAACATCTTTCCTAACCTTAATGTAGTCTAAAATAGATATTATCCTATTTTATAGCTGAGGAAATCAAGGTGCAATACAGTTAAATGACTTTCCTAGAACCATTCAGTAGTAAGTGGTTAAAGTTGAAAGTGATCCCACCTTTTATAAACTTATATCATGTTCAATTGCTTGATTCTTTAAGATTCAAAGATCTGGGATCATAAAGCAATCAGATGTAGAATAAGCTACATAGGTTTTTGTGTTTTTACATCTCTGTAGGCAGCGGCTTACCCTGCCTTGATTGCAAGTTCACTATAGGCAAGAAAGGAGTCTCCTTTTTATATCTTCAGACAGAATGAATGGAAGAGTGAGAGCATGGCTACAGGAAAAAGGATGAAAAAACAACCAAACAACAGCAAAAAAAGCAGAAATCCAAGTCTGTCAACACTGATGGAAGGCTTAGTAGGTGTCAGGTACCATATGTGATTTCACTCACTGAATTCACATAGCAATGTTATGTGGCAGATATTATTGACCTACTTTACCCAAAGGCAATCAGAGCAAGGAGTTTAAGAATATGCTGTTTGTAAGTGACAAAATTAACATGCGAAGCTGGGTGGGTTTGGTGACTGAGCCTGCACTCTGAGGCGTGTCACACTCCATCCCCTCTGAGTGTCAGCAGAAAGAAGGTGCACTGGCCCAATTCTCAGGACTTTGTGAATAATGGAAGTTTTAAGTACATGAACCAAACACTGAGCACATATAAAAAAGAACTAATTCCATTCTTTGTTATTCCAAGTTTGTAGGTTTATAATCCACTCATTTTGAACTAATCTAGCACTGTGTGTATTATTTCAGTTATTTCAACATTTCTTTTTTTTTTAAGATTTATTTATTTATGCATACAAACTAAGGTGTAGGCCAGAGGTGTAGGGTGGTGAGAGGATTCATCAGAGACAGAGTGGGGAGCAGAACAGGCAGATCAACTGAAATACACTGCTGAGGGGAGTAGCAGGCGAGACAGGAGGAGAGGCCTGCTGCACCATGTGGTAATCTCCCTGGCCAGGTATTGAACTTGTGCTGCAGTGGTTCTGGATAGCGTCATGGTGCTGCGCTTAACCCGTTGTGCCACCAGGAAGGCCCTATTTCAACATTTCTTATGGGCTCTTATGGGTAGGATTGGTGTGCACAGTGCAGTGGTGCCAGCAGAGTGGAGCAGAGGATGACTGAAAGAAGGACATGACAGGCAGGGAGAATGTTCTCAGCACATGGTGATGTCAATCTGGATGTAGATTTACAGTTTCTAGATTTCATAAAAAGAGGCAATGGAACCACTATTCTGAAAGAATACAATAAACTCAGTACATGTGATACCTGAGAACCATCTAAGATGGTGCAAGTTCATATGGCAAGGAGCATCCATACAGGTCAAGCCATCAGACTGGGGGTGCATAAAAGAAAGACTGTTAACTCCCAGAAACAGATCACAACAGGAAAAAGCGTCAAGAATCATACTAGAAGCTCAGTCTTAGGACCATATGGATCAAGAAGAATGAGTCAGGGCAAGAGAGATATTGGACTAGATCCCAACTGGTGGCAAAGTCTAAGGCTCATGCAGAAGCCTGAGTTTTGGGGATGAAGTTGAGTTTTGGGGATCAGAGTTGAGTTTTGGGGATGAAGTGGGTGGTTATCCTGGGCCATATGTGCTATCTCTCCCCTGTCTCTGATTTAGATTGGTGTTTAAGGTAAAGTTATCAAGGCACCAAACAGCAAAGTTGGGGAAGGCAGTGGGAGCAAATGCAGAGGGTTGGAATAAGTGTGTCAAGCAGTCTATACTTACAACTTTGTTCAGTATGACCAAGCACAAGAATATAACAATACAACAATATAGAGACATATATGTCCATATTTGTACAAATATTTATGGTGTGTATACCAAAAATTTCAAAGAAATAGGGAAAATTAGAAGGTTCCTAGGATATCATCCACTGTCTTTTTTTTTTTTTAGATTTATTTATTTATGCATATAAGAGCTGGGGTGTAGGCCAGAGGTGTGGAGATTGAGAGGATTCACCAGAGACAGAGTGAGGAGCAGAACAGGAAGACTGAAATACACTGCGGAGGGGAGCAGCAAGTGAGACAGAAGAGGTCTGCTGCACCATGTGATAAGCTCCCTGACTGGGGATCAAGCTCCTGCTGCAGTGGCTTCAGAGAGCTTCAAAGTGCTGAGACTTAACCCCTGAGCTGCCAGGGAGCCCCAAGACACATTGTCTTCTTTGGCCCTCTCTGGTGTATTTGCGCCTGCTCTTTTGTTGAAAATGCCAAGTTCATGTGTCACTTGATACTGCCCTATATTTTTCACTCTACCATATAGTCAATGTAGTGAGCATGAATATTATATCAGGCAATTTCTGGTAATTAGTTTCCTCAACACAGTATTTACTTTCTTTTGGCTTTAATGGGTCAATAAAGTGGCAAATTATGCCACATAAATGACCCTGCCAAGAGGAATCTATCCAGAAAATTCTGTTGTGACCTTAAAATGGCAGTCTTCTCTTTCAAGCCTGGGAGAATGGTGGTTGACTGACTGAGGTTCAAGGTCAATGGTGAAAAGTCACCAACAATGTTACAAAGATTAATATTGCAAAAACATTCCAATAATCAGAAAGCTTATTTGGAAAGATTATAAGGAGAGTTTCAGCATCAAAACAATGTAGGGAAACTGATCACAAGTTCATCTTTAATTTTTAAGATCACTCTCTCACTTTTCTCTTCTCTCCCTCTCCTCTTGCTCTCTTTCTTCTCATTTTATGCATAAAAATGCAACCAGGCTGAACTAAAGCAAATTGGTTTAATTCCCTGGAGGGAACATGAGCAAATTTTCCCAGCAACTTTCTACTAGAGGCATTTGTGTATGGGTATGTGGATGGAATGTGGAAGCAGTCAGCTACATAAACCAGTAATCAAATGAAACATTACCCATTTCAAAGTGCCCTAAAACAGCATTAACAGCACCAATTAAAACACCAGATATGGCAGAAAGGAAAATGGTAAGAAAAGAAAAAAGAAGGGAAGAAAAGCAAAGAAAGTAAATATGTATGTATACACACAGGCATGTGTAGCAGGGGTGCAGGTTGTGTGACAGGAAGAATAAAATCTAGGGGGAATTAATTTCCTTTGAAAGGTAGTCTCACAGGAGTGCTAGCAGGGGGCCTCTTTGATGGGATAGAAGAAAGGAGTAAAGAATACATTCAATAATTTCATCAAATTGAAATTTCAGCAGTTTACTTAAATTGCCCAACCATTAGACACTTACAAAGGCGTTTGTATGTGCCCACTTGGAGCCTGTTCTAAAGTAACAGGTAAATAGAACATGTAAGTAATAAACATTAAGAGTTCTTTTCACTTTTAAGGCTGAAACTTCTACTGAAGCAGTGGTCCTTCAAAAATTAACAAGGGGATATAGGTTCCTCCTTCATCAGACACTTGTTCCAACAAACACTGAACACTGTGTAGGCCTTGGTATTAGGGATACAGAGAGACAGAGGATATTCTGACAGAACTCAAATAGCTCCCAAGTCAGACTCCAAAGCTAGAGAGTCTCCCATGTTCTGTAACATGACCGGTGACAGGAAAGGCCCACTACCCTTCTGTCTATAAGCTATGATGCTCCTAATGTTCCTTTTTAAGATGGCTTCCACAATACTTTTGAACTTTGCTCTGGACACAACCTGGAATGGAGGAGGCCCTCAGATGCCTCCACATAGGACATTCATTGGGCCTTAGAGCTGATCCAGACTACACTCCTGAGGAATATCATGTACTCATTTTAGTTAGCTATTTCCCTTACAAATTCTTTCCTGAAAAATCTAACCAAGGGCATGAAAAAGAAGAGGCTTTCAGCTGGCCCTCAGACTAGCCCAACTTTTTGACTCTATCACAGTTCCCTGGTATGACATCCAAGACCCACTTCTCTGGCCCATCTACCTTTTCCATTTACCTGCCATTATACCCCTTGCCTTAGGTTTTGGGTGTATCTGAAACCATGTCTCTTCCTAAAGACAAACTTAAGACTCTGTCTATTTTCTTTGCTTTCACCATTACCCCCTTTTTCCATTTCTGTGTTAAAATTTTTTTTTACTCATACTCACTATATAAGCACTGTTGAGAAAGTGGTGAAGTGTAAACAACAAATTAAATTATAGTATGCCAATATTAACAAGTTCAACTAGATCTTAACTAAAAATATAAAATTAAAACAAAAAATTAAAAATATAAACATAAAAGTATGCATATACAGCTACTAAAGTATACAGACACTAGTATATACTAACTATACTAGATACTAAGTATGTAGAGGTTACTATATACACTAAGTATATAGATACTAAAAAAGTCAACTTAAATACCTACTCTCCTCTTATTTGTTCAAATTTTTTACTATGATGTTACTTTCTTCTTTCTGTTTCTCCCTCTCTTTAAGTATAAATAAAGCGCAACAAAATTATAGGAAAAAAACCCTTCATTTTCATGCACACATTATATATTTACACTACACAAGGTTGCAACTTACAAACATAATGACAATCCTGAGCAAAATGTATAGTGTTGATTAAATTCTGTTGGGTGGTTCCAGGTGTGTGGAGAAAGACTTACATGGCAATCATATCACACACAAGTAGTAAAGCACTAATAAACTCATAAAAACAGTGCATGTCGTCTCTCTCACGCACTGTTCGCGTCCCATCAGCATCTGCTTTGCAATTTCTTCTCTCATTTAAAAAGCTGCTTTTGGCTGCTGGTGGTACCCTATCTCTTTGGGGGTAGGGGTGGCTTTCTCAGTGGCCTACCTAACTGTGCCCAGTCAGTGATTACCTGCACAGGAGTGGCGATCTTGGTAGAAGCCATCCCCACAGGTGGGCACGCACTGCCCACGCTGCATCAGTAGAGGGGGGCGGCAGGAGGAACACTCGTGTCTGTTGGTGCATGTGGAACACTGAGGCTGGCAGGCTGGCTCCAGACAAGGTGGGGAGAAAGAAGGGAAGTTCTGATTAGCCCAAAGGTACAGCCCTGTGCCAGAGACTACATAACTGAATTCTGAGGCTCTGGGATCAAAGAACAAGGCAGGAAAATAATTTTATCTCCTGTCTCACAGTAAATATTGGAACTTCTGTTAGAAGAGACCCACAGGTAAAGAGGTCAAGTAACCTATGGGTGGCATTACTACCTTCTAATGGTGTTTGGAAGTTGTACATTTCCTGCATTCACAACCCCTTCCATGACAATAGTGAGCCTTGGTCCACCTCTGTGTTAGCGCGTGGAGCCATACCTAAACAGAGAGTGCCAGCTTGGTAAGATCCCAGTCCACAGCTGTGCACACACCGTCCATTCCACAGCAACTTTGTGGGGTCCTGGCAGAGGTCACAGTGATTTGGAGATTGAGAACAGGTCAAGCAGTCTGGGTGGCAGCGAACTACAATCAAGGACAAAGAGAACTCAGGAAAGGTCATATGATTTATTTATCATCTTTCAGAAAAAGAATCTATGGGGGATAAAGAACTATACAGGATGTGAAGAACAAAATACTCTGGAATTTAGATATGGAAAAGGCCCCTAAATGGCAAAAAAAAATGGTTTTAGTGCAAGATTTTTTTTTTTAGTGCAAGATTTTAAAGAACCTCTCCTTGAGTGAAATACTACCACTGTCTCTAATAATTCCAAATTGGAGATGCTAAAACATCACTGAAATGTTTCCGCTTTTGTTTTGACTGAATATTAATTCTTCTACCTGCTGGAATGCCTCAAGAAGCAAGAATGACTAGCTCCATAAAAAATGACTGAAACAAAAGTGTACAATAATTTGTGATTTCTCATTATTTTCTTGAGCTTTGTGTGCATAAAAAACTAAGGCATAAAACCTTCAATTAAAAAAATACTATTAAAAAGTCAGTTTTCTTCTTTTTCTCTAAAATTCTAAAATTTCATTCCCAGTAATTGGAATTATCACTAACTTAATGGCAATTGTCAAACAAAGACTTCTTTCAGGTTTTGAAGTTGTCAAGGATGTAATTCTCAAGGTATAGAACATGATAATATGCTAAATATTTGTTTTGGAAAGTCTAGGTAGGCCACTTTGGAGACAGGAACAAAATGAAACCATAAACTCGCTTTGCTTTTCCCATGATAAAGTCTGCAGGAGCACTGTGATTAGTCAAAATAAGTTAAGTGCAACAAGAGCAACTGCCAATATGAAAAACTGTGACCCCGAATGAAAACAATTAATTATGAAATATGAATGGAAGAAAACGCCACTTCTTTGACAGAGACTAGGTTTATAGGCAAATTACTGCTCAGCCAGAGCAACTTCAGTGTGTGCCAACAATTATTAACTGGAACTAATTCAACCCCAGGTGATTTGAAAGCAGAGTTGCAGAACAAGTAGATAAAATTTTCTTTTAGAAGAAATTAATGAGTATTTAAACTTCAAAAACCATTTGAGAACTCCAAAAGGAACCATCTGTTTAAAAGTTCACCTTTAAAAAATGGACATCCATGACAAACTCTCAGTAATTATTTTTATATTTTCAAGAATGGAGCAAATCGTATGTGTGGATATATATATAATATGTATGTGTATACAGATACATATACATAATATATACATATAAATGTGTATATATATAGCTCCTTACAAATTTTAAAACATTGTTATTTGATTATTTTTTCCATTTTTATTTTTCTTCAAAGAAGAAATGCAAATGGCCAACAGGCATATGAAAAAATATGTTCAACATCACTTCTCAGGGAAATACAAACCAAAACCACAACGAGATACCACCTCACATCTGTGAGAATGGTCCACATTTAAAAAAACAAAACCAGAAACAACAAATGCTATTTGACTTTTAGAGTTATGTTGCAAGGTAGATAAGGTACATTTTACCAACAAGAAAATTAAAGTTTAGAGAGAGTCTATGACTTGCCCAAGGACATGCACTCATAACCAGCTGAGTCTGGTAATGATATGGACAAGAATTAATTAGCATCATTTGGGTTTTTTTTAAAGATTTATTTTTATTTATTTATTCATACAAATCTGGGGTGTAGGCCAGGGATGTGGGAGTGGGGGGTTAGAGCATTCACCAGAGACAGAGTGGGGAGCAGAACAGGCAGATCTACTGAAATACACTGTTGAGGGGAGCAGCAGCAGTATGCAAGACAGGAGAGGTCTGCTTCACCATCGGTTAGCTCCCTGGCAGGGGACTGAACTCATGCCGCACTGGCTGGTGAAAGCTTGATAGTGCTGAGACTTTAACCCCTGCACCACCAGGGAGGCGCCCACATCATTTGTTACAAAAATCAGAAAGAAGCAAACAAACTAAAGATGACTAAAGAAAAGGAAGCAAGGGGTGGGGGGAAAGGATCTATGGGGTCTGGGGCAGCAGAATACATGCCAGTAGAAATAAATTGGACAAGGACCTACCTGATGTGCAATCTGGACAGCAGAGTCCAGTCACCACCTGAGCCAGTGTGGCCATTGGACACGGTGGACAAGAGGGTTCATAGCAAGTCACCTGAGCCCCCCGGCACTCACACACCTTGCAAGGACCATCCTCCCACTTCTCCCCCTCCTACATGAAACAGTAAAGAAGCATTGTTATCAGAGGGTAGCAATCAGAAGACAGTTTGCTGGCAGAAAACTTAAAATTTCCACAAAGGACAAAGTAAAGGTACCTGAGCAGTACCATGTCAGGCCTACCCCTGAAACAGAAGAGTAATAGAAGTGTCCTAATTTTTAAAGGACAGTTTTTCTCCCTTTTGGTTCAAAATTGGTTGATTTTAACGTAGAATGCAGAAAGATAAACTGTGAATATGCTCTAGAGCTACCAGTATAAGCAAGAAGCATATAGCACTTGTTTCTCATCCTGTTTCATCAAAAAACACCAGACCGGATAACCACATACCCAGTGGTTAGCAGGAATTATATCTTTATAATAACAGTGGGAAACTGGTTAAAGCCTTGAATTTCCTCGTTTTTACTACAGTCAGAATAACAGAAGAGTCATTGTATTCTTAAAATTCTTTTGCACGCCCATTTTTAGTGGACTGTAGATGTGCCATGGGATTTCTCATACGAAATCTTCTTTTCAGTCAAGCAAATCACGGTAATAAACACTAGTACTATGACAGAGAATCCAAAGAATTATAAAGAGCAATTCTTTTTTGCTCCCTGTCCCACTCACCCTTGGGATAGGTAAGAGGCAAAGGTTACTAACAGAATATTCTGGAATAATCAGGGGATAAAACATGAGAGCATATGCGAGCATATTTTAAAGTACATCTACTAAGTCAACTGATACTGAGTATTATGAACAATGATAGTATTTAGCAACTATGAATGACAATATTGGAAAAATGAGAATTATCTTGAAAAGCAGAAGTGCTTTTCTTCCATTTCAAGGTAGACTGGGTCTCTCGTCCCCTCATTCCATAATATCTAAAACTGTAAGCTTACTTGTGTGAATAACTATGCTCATATTTTCCCTTACGAAGAAACAGAAGATGTTGTCCTGCAAACTGCCTAGAGAGAATGAATACTCAGTTTTGCTCAGGGGGCAAACACTCTCCAAACCCAAAAGATTCTTTGTTTGTTGTTTGGCAGGACATGAAACTGACAGTTAAACTGTGTTTTCTACGCCAGAAAAAATCAGGAGAAGAAAATTATCACAAGAAAGGGATGTAGGAGCTTGTAGTTGGAGAAGTAATCATTATAAATCATGGAAAAAATAAACTCAAGAAGGAACAAAAGTTCAATGGGTCAAAGTTTTAGTTATCTTTACAATTCTTAATCCCATACCACTTGCCATCAAGCATGCCAATGATTACCAAAAGAGAAGGGGGAAAGGGGTGGGTAAATCAGATAAAAAGGGAGTCAATTATGTGGTGATGAGTGGAACTAGACTTGACTGTGAACATAATTAATATATACAGATGATGATCTAGAAGACTGTCCACCTGGAACCTATATATATCATAAACCAATGCTACTTCAATTTTCGAAAAGCTTAATTAACCATCAAAAAATGCTAAGGCATTAAGATTCCCAGCACAGTTTATGCAGATCATTGCTTAGAATAATTTTATAAATATCTATATACAAGTTGAAAATCTATACTTACTGGAATATGTTTAACTTCACTCACATTTGAGGACATCTAGGAACAAAGAGAAATGTATTTATTACACCACTAAAAAATATCATTACTCTGATCTACTTATTTTTTCATCAGGATTTATCTGTTTTTCCCTAAGTCACATGCAACGTCATTCATTTATTATGAATAGAAATAAAATCTATCTCTATCAAAAACAAGAAAAACATACAGTAAGAGGTGGGAACAATATGACTGGTAAATTTTTTTTTTTTAATACAAGCTGGGGTACAGGCCAGAGCTATGGGGTGGCCAGAGGCTTCACCAGCGACAGAGTGGGGAGCAAAACAGGCAGATCAGAAATACACTGCTGAGGGGAGCAGCGGGCGAGGCTGGAGAGGTCTGCCGCACCACGTAGGACTCTCGCCGGCTGGGCCTCGAACTCGCATCGCCGCTGCCGACAGCTCCAGAGTGCAGCACTCAACCGCTGAGCCACCAGGGAGGCCCATGGCTAGTAAATATTTTTGAATTCTCATTTTCACTTTGTGCTTGAGTGTTTGGCTTCAATGCCCCTCAATATGATAAACTTTGCAGTTGAGGTGTCTAGGCTTGTGAAGGCAAATGCTTGAATTTTGGCACCAGAATACATTGGGGATTGTACTTATTTAAAAAAGATTGCTTTTCTTTAATCTCATTGGGCTTAATTTATAAAAGCTGGGCAGGAAAACTAATATTATGATTGAGAAAATACAAATTCAATATTTATAGCAAATCTTTAATATCCTAAATTCTTAAGAAATAAGAAATACCACTGAAATAAATGCCAACAGCATAGTAATAATAATGCTATATTTTAATTTCTTCTTTCTTTTTTTCAGATGGGTGACATTGTTCTAAGTACTTTATAGGCATTATCTCAATAGCCTCATGAGGTAAATACTATTGTTATGCCTACCTTACAGTTGAGCGTTAGGCAACTTGCCCAAGGTCACAGTTAGTATGTGGCAAACAGGATTTCAAACCCAGAGCCTACACCACGAACCTTCCCCAACATTCAGGCACGCCAGCAAAGGACACTGGCAGGTTGACAGATAAAACTTTCCCAAATTACAAGGGAAATGGAGGAATTAGTTCACAAATCAGACTACTTAATCTCAGTTCTTACAATCTTATTCTGAATGTTCAATGAAGCAATTGTCTTGATGATCACCTGGCATGTTTTTGACAACACAAAGAATTTATCAACATTCCAAAACCCCATGTGTAAATATGGTCAATATATTTAAATAAAGCAAATTTAAAGAGATTAAGTATTTTTTCCTTTGAGAAATTAACAAAAAAAAATAGACATAGGGAGAAATAAGTCCTCAGCAAATGATCCTTCACCTCAAATACAACTCATCAGAATCCTTTCAAAAGTTTTTATTGCAAAGTAAACCTGTAGCCAAATCCCTTTATACCATTTCCCCCATAACAAGCCACCATTACTTCTTTTTTTTAAGATTTATTTATTTATGCATACAAAAGTGTAAGCCAGAGGTATGGGGTTGAGGGGGTGAGAGAATTCACCAGAGACAGAATGGGGAGCAGAACAGGCAGATCTACTGAAATATACTGCTGAGGGGAGCAGCGAGCGGCCACCGTACCCTTTCTGTGGACCATTGCCAAAACCCTTTTAACCAGTCTACTTCTAATTTTGTTCTCTTCTGTCACTGGCCCACATAGCAGCCGAAGTGATCCTTTCACAAGATCACAGCACCTTGCTGCTCAAAGAGCCCCAGCACTCCCATTCACCTCAGGGTAAAACGCCTCTTTACCACAGCACTGATGCTGCCCACTGGACCTCATCTGCAGTTCCGTTCTACCTCATTCATTTGCTTCCAGCCATATTCACTTTCTATTGTTTCTTGAACATGCCAAGCGCACTTCTGCCTCAGTTCTTCCAATTGCTACCTTGTCTTCTTGGAATGCCTCCCCCCGCCACCCCTCTACTGCCTGCTCACTCATCCGTGCATCCACTCTGTATACCCATACTGGAAGGTAAGCTCCAGGAGAAGGGGGCTCCATGTGCTGTGTTCACGTCTGATAGTAAGCACATAATTTCATTAACTGAACATATATAAATTGGTGAAAGAAATGAAAATACAATACTTTCTCATTAAATTAAATTATTAATTCTAATGATTAGCCCAATACTCACAAATTCTGCACTTTCTTCATAAACACAATACCCTTTCCTTGAAATGCATTCAGGACAGCATTTTCCATCTAAGTGAATTAATTCTTCATCCTGTAGAAGAGTTGCAGTGGCACAAATCAGAGTAACATCTCCAGGCAGCAGTGCTAAATTATGAAGCAGCTGGATTCCCTGACTGGAATGAAGACTTTAGCCCACCCCCTTTGCTTTTCCCACTACTTATTTCATCTCCCTGGGTGCCATTTCCCCACGGACCGAGTGCTTTTCCTTTCATTTCTAGCCATGCTTGTGCACTGATCCTTCCAGTAATTTCCTTTCCATGACCAGGAGCTCAAATAAATAAGGATTACCAAGATGAATGTTATAATCTTGGGAAGTGATAAGTTTCAGAAAAGGATCAGGTTGTTTAAAACATACAAGGTTTGAACTTGTGATTGGTTTTGTGATTTGGACTTGTTTGCTAAGTCTTCAAATAAAACCAATGTTTCTCCTTGAATACAAAAGCAGACATATCCCTTTATGCACAGGCATAAATTAAACAGTAGAAGCCCAATTTCTTTTAAATATTCTGAAACTTACCCAACTCACACTATCACTATTTTAAAAATTAGAAGAGAAAGGAAAGAAATGTCACACTAAGAAAGTTGTTTACCTTTCAAAGGCTTAATAATTTCAAATTTTCTATTTTTTATTACAAAATAACAAATGCTTACTATTAAAAATTGAATAATTCTGAATTCTATTCTATTGCAGTCCTATCTCCTAGGGAATCTGCTGTTAAAAATGCATCTCTGCTGACAAATTTTCATACGCATATATTAACATCCAATATCCATAGGCTAAAGCACTTTTCACTTTCTAAAGAATGGTGATGTTTCTTTAAATGAAGACATTATTTAATTTGGAGACTTTATGACATTTAAAGTACAGAAACTATGTTAGGTAAAAACTGAATAATGCAAAATTGCATAAATAGAATAAGTACAATTATATTTCATGTTTAAAAACACCATGCACTAAAGAAAAACAGAAAATAAAAGCATCGGCTGTCTGAGTTGTAGCATTATGGATTGATTTTAACGTCTCTTTTTTACTTTTCTTGAACCTTCAATTTTCTAAAATGAGTATGTATGATTTTAATGAAGGGAAAAGAAACTTTTAAGAAACACAAAAATATATGAATGATGGTAACACCTTATAGTGTCTGAAAGGTTATCTCAAAAAGAAGGGAGTTAGAAAGATCACTGTCCATCAAAATTTAATGCCAATCGGAGGCCAACAGAGAGCAGTTGGTGCTATAGAGAACAGACGTATTTACATATAAATTGTTTTGCAGAAACGTGACAAATCAGCTGGTGGTGAGAGCATAACCCAGAAACGGTGAAATTTGCTTTCAAAGCATATAAACAAGTTTATACACATGTAATCTAAGTCACTTAAAATGATGTCTTAAAATGAGGCGAGAACACATACTTGTATTAAGACAATATGCAAGAGCGATTCTTAAGTGTCCCCTACAATAAATCCAGACAAAACTGAAAATGGAGTCTGCATCACCCAGATAAGTCAAAGAAGATGCCAGTTCTGAGTCTCCAAATGCTACTGTAAATAACAGCCAGGCTTGCTCCTAGGAACAAGGATTCAGTTTGGGTGAGGTAGGAAGTTTTAAATAGATTTGCTATTTATAGAAGAAGTCTGGATGATCCAAACTGCGTCACTTCACTGCAGTGGGGAGCTTGCTCCAATTAGCATTTGATTTTTGCTTTGAGAAAAATTGCTTTGTGGAACAAAACTAATTCTTTTCTTTTTAAGAGGATTCTGCTCTGTTGGCCAGATGGAGTAGTCTAACCTCTTCCCATTAAATCATATCCTGCCACCAGAGGAAAGACCATGTTTATTCCCCTAATCTGCCCATAGGAACTGAAAAAAAAAAAGTTTAAGGAAACATACTCTTGAGGGAATTTTCCTCTACTGGAGGCAGGAAAGGCACATCATATAGATGGAGTATTGACCCTCTTCCGTGCATTTGGCTATAAGCTTCAATTGCCCTACCATTTTATGCCTCATATATCCCTTTTTGAGGAAAAAAAATAAGGTAATTTGAATTCATGTTAAAGATAACAAAACATAGAAAAATGAAAATCGTTATATTGTACAAGTCTATTATTAATTTATTTATGTCTCAACAAGTCTATTGTTGATTTATTTAGGGATTTGGTTTGGTATCCCAAAGAAGGGTTGTGCCATTTTCATTCCTACCTTTTTTTAACAGAGAAAAATTATATGCTGATTATAATACTTTCTAGCTCATTGTTGTCGATACCAACGTGATAATAATTACAATGGTGAAATTGTATACTTTCATTTTTTTTTAAAGTTTAGTTTTATGCAACTTAATCCACCTTTGGAATCCAAGATTAGAAATCAAATAACATTGATATTTTAGACAAGGCAGAGGTGGGAAAGAAGAGAATAAAAATGCCAGTAACATACTTTCCCTGAGCCCCTTGGCAGGCCTAGCCATTTTCTCCAGGTGCTCCTAATGTATTTAATTCATAACCGTAATCATTGGAGTTATTTACATAAATATGGCATAGAAAGAAGGATAAGGGGTGCATTTTGTAAGACTCCATTTTGTTTAAAATTTCACTTTTGTTGTGTTTCCAGTTTAGAACCTAGTGCCTTAAATAAAATCTGGGAAAATGGAGATCATCTGCAAAGAAGTAATTTAGTTGATAAAGATCTGGAGAAATAGGCTAAATAGGCTAAAGCTCAATTCATAAAAGAGAAGATGGGGTAGGGGTGGGAAGCAGAAGCACAAAGGGATGAGATGATGTTAAGGGGTGACTTAAAGAACACGTAGGTCCTCACCACCTACTTCAACAGTTACTCCCTACCTTTCCTAAGAACAAAGAAGGTCTGTCTTATGCTAGCTGCCATAGGCAGATGTCACAGGACAGGCAAAGTACTGGGAAATGTGTTAACAATGGAGAGAATGGGTACAAATGTTTTCTGTGAGTGAGACTCTCTGTTCAGACCTGGCTGAAAATAAGGGACTGAAGAATCCAACCTACCAGGATCACCTCTCCCACATTTTCCAAAAACCTTGGGATATTAGGCAAATTAGAATCTAGAAAAATAACCCAGCACCCTCTGGGCAGATTGCCAAGGTCAGGAAGCCTAGCCTCAGTATCGGGGGTGGGAGGGGCAGATTAAGTTTTTCTTATCTTCATCCAACCATCCTGACTCCCTTGATATAAAGATAGCAAAGAAAAGAAAAGGTGTGTGGAGAGAAACAAATCTGCAAGAAGAAAGACCCTCTTTACCTCAGTGTGTCTCAGCTTTGCCAAGACTTCGAAGTAGGAGGCAAAATGAAAAATACACCTGTCACTGACAGCCTTGCTTGAAAGGCTGTTCCTCCTTAGGCTCAATGTTAAGAGTAGCCAAGATGCGGGGGAGAAGAACTAGAAAGAAAAATGCCTTCACAGACACCCAATGCTTCAGACCTTCCAAGTTTCCCTCATTTACTCAAGTTACAACCCTCCGGGAAATTGGAGGAGCGGATGGGAGTGGTGAGGGAGACAAGTTTGAAAGCAATTTGTTTTGCAGTGGGTTCAAAGGGGGAAAAAAAGCAATTTCCCTACATTATGCCTCTATAATCTAAACAGAGGCTGTTTTGTTAGAAGCTTCTAGAAATTCTAGAATTCTGCAAACAGCAGAAGTCAAAAGAGGTCAATGGAGTTAATTATTTATGAGATTCCCAATCTCTCTTTAAAAAAAAAAAAAAAACAAAATACATTTTATTTTCTTCCCTACTCCACAGGAGTGACCCCCTAGGCACGGGCTCCCTTTTTTGTCAAATGCTGCCAATGGGGCCTGCAACAGATGCCAGCCGCAGGAGCACCTGTGGCCCTCTGTGTCACAGTCTCAGAGAGCTGGGCAGCCGCGAGCACAAGAAATTTGGTGCAGCTGTAACGACTGATAGGCGAATGTGCCATATCATGTCCCCCCATTTCTCATCTCTGGCTCAGGGCTTCTAATCTGACCAGCTGCATCAGGAATAAAAAGCCCCAGGTGGCTGTTGTAAGCTAGCTGAAACAAAATGTTGACATTTACTTTCTACCAGAATCTTTGAGATAGAAGCTTCCTTCAAATGAGAGTGGCTGTCCCTTTGCCTCCAAGAAGTAAGGACTAAGTGAGGGGCCACCTATTGCATCGGAGCAGCCTATGATAGTCCAAGTGGAAATGCCTTCCTTGCCTCTTACCCTGGCACACTCCACTTTGGCACACTCTCCAGGCCAGCAGGTCACTTGGCCGTGGTCACACATGCAGAACTCACAGGCCGAGTCCTTCCACATTTCATTCTGATACCGAACAATTCCGTGGTATGAGCAGCTTCCGGCAGGAGACACACATTCCTCACAGCATTCCCCGTGACGCCGAGCCCGCCTTTGACCCTGCAGACACCGAGAGAACGGGGGGGTAAAGAGAGCAAGAAGACATCTGAGCCAAAGGGGCATATGGACACAAAGTCCCAACACCGTACACTGCTTCTCTTCCCTGCCTGACGTGGCTGAGGCAAGTTTCCTCCTCCTCAACCTAGGAAGCAGGTCTTTCACATCTTGATCTCATATGTGAGTAACATAAAACTTTTGCTTCCCTTGAAGGACACACTGGACTAAGAAATGCTTTTCTTAAACAGCACAGTCTAAAGCTTCGCCCTCTCAAATACATTAAGTCCTCACTTAATGATATCAATAGGTTCTTGTAACTTTAAGCAAAATGATATCTAACAAAGTCAATTTGACCATAGGCTAATTGACATAAATAAGAATTAATGTCCTACTGCACAGTTGTGGTCACAAAAACTTCACCAAATTTCTAAATAAAAAATGTGAAAACCTTTTAACTTTAACTTTATTCATTGATTCATTCATTCATTTTCCAATCAGATTAATCCAGTCACAGGTGGCTGGAACCTATCCCAGCAGCTCAGGCACAAGGTGGGCACCTAGCGTGGACAGGTATACAGACACACACACACACACACACACACACACACACACACACACACACACACAAAACACAAGCACTTGGAATTGGACCACTGAGACACAACAATGAACCTAGTACCTTTGGATTTGGGAGGCAAAAAGAAAACCACACAGACATGGGGAGAACATGCAAACTCCACATAAACAGTGACCCCAGCTGGGAATCTTTCTTTTCTCATTAATGTTACTAATGAAATGGTGTTAACCAAAACATTATTTGAGGGCCTGCTGTACCTTTTCGCATCTTAGTGGCGGGCAGGACTGTTGGTGGCACCTGACCTCCCCTCGGTCACATATACATGTGGCGCAGGCATTTTCACTCCACTGCTCACCATGCTGAGGGAAGCAAAGAAAAGTGAAAGTAGAAAATCAAATGCCACATACAAAAAATAGAAATAAGGGCACGTCAGACACACCATTTTTAACTACAATTTTTAATTGAACAAAATTGAAGGTGTTAATGAGAAATATAATCATTTAGGTAGCAATAGCCTTTATGAAAAACAAAATCATTAAATGTCCAAAGAGAGCCTTGGATTCATTTGCATTCAACCATATTTATTCCACTGATGTGTTGAGAGCCTCCTCTATGCCAGGCACGTGGAGCACGGGATGACAGAAGACCCTGTGTGTGGATGATCAGTGGTGACCCTTTAGCGCTTCTTCTCCAGAAGAAGTATGTGGCTCTTACTGCTCTTACTCTCACTTTCCTAGCTTCCCATGCAGCTAGGGAACAGACACTGTCCTAATCCTAACCCAGGAGTCTTAGAGAAAATTTGCTAGATAATGAATGTTTTCACTTTAGCTACTTTTAGGGAATTTCTGTTACTTACAGCCCTAACACCATAACAGCTACAGAGGCTCTCCGTTCTATGAGAAATTGATCTACCACATAAGTGACTATTGGATTGGACCCACAAATCAGTACAGTAAGTCCTCATTTAACGTTTTCAATAGGTTCTTGGAAACTGACTTTAAATGAAAGAACACGTAAGGGAAACATGTCCTGTTGTTTAGTTCAATGTTTCAATGGAGTAGGATTTCATTTTCTCATTAACATTATAATGAAACAAAACAAAAGCTCTTCCCAAACAAAAGCTCTTCCCAATTAGTTATGTCCATTCAAATTTCAAGTGATCTGTCTACATAAAATTCATGATACCTATCCCTTCATACTCAGACTTCCGTGGAGTGGCTGGCAAGCAAGGGAAGTTTTGAGCTTATTTTTTATATGTTTGATTTTGAATTATATAAACTGTTGGTTCAGCTAGGAACTTTTAACGACATTTATTTATTGATTCAACTTGAAGTCATTTTTATTTGATGCCTACTGTATGTCAGTGATCTAGATTGCCCCAATTGTACCTTCAAGTTTGCAGGTTCCACTACCATAAGCTTCTCAACTCCTTTCCCTCTCTCCCCCACTGCTCCTATACCTTCCCCAGTGCAAAGTAGAGAGATAATGTAACTGGTTATCAGTGCACAAAATCCATCCAAAGCTACACAGATATTCTCAGCGCCTCCCACCTAAGTAAACTGAGAGTAAGCGTAATAATCATTTTTCCCTTCAAGATGTATATGCAGTAAGTTTACCAAGGTTCATGAACCAGGTGCTACTTGCCAGTACATTCCTTTATGTTTCTAATCCCCTTTGATTTAATTTTTTCAAAAAGACTTTCCTTGAGAAGAGAAAAAGCCGTTTATTTACTGAGTAAAGAGTAATCCTGGTAAAGAGTCAGACATAAGGGTGAGGAGGTACAGTGGTTGGCAAGGGGAGGGCAGACGTGTGAGAACGTATGTCAAAACACCTACGTGGGGCATATCAAAGGTTACCTCGTATACTTGGCCAGCAGCAGAGCAGGGTCGTGCAGAGCACTGTGGGCAGCATTTTCCAGGCACTCGGACTACAGTTTCATCCTTAGCACCCAAAAAATGGAACAATGCATCAAAAGAAGATAATAAAATCCACAACAGCAGGAAAACTTCATCCATAGCCAACATAATCATGTCCCTCAAATATCTACAACCCGCAATTTCCTCTCTTTTAGATCTACTAGTGAACTGGTTCTTTGATAAGAACTTTGAGTTGTACTTTCAGGGTTAATGTGACTCTTAAAAGTCTGAATACTCTTCCAGTCCTGCCTAAAAACAAACAAACAAAAAAAGCACAAATAATAATAAGAAAAGTAACTTGATGTTTGCCAACTACTCTTTGAAGTACTTTTTATGCCCTATCAAATAGATGCTCTTATCCCTGCTTTACAAATAAGGGAAGGAAAGACAGAAAGATTGTGTGACTTACCCAAGGTCACAGAGCTGGCCTGGTAATAGTAAATGGTTGGTGGAGGGGCTTCACAACACCAATACCAATACTTAAGAGCATTTACATTCTTGCTGAGTTACCACTAAACTGAAGTGAAAGTATACCGCCCTTGATAAATGCTTCACTATTCTTTTGCATCTTGATGTGAATCCACACATCTATATATGCACTGGAGAGGAACTCTACATGAAAAAAAATCATTCATTCCTCTAGATATCTGGGAATAAGCCAGTGCATAATAAAGTAGGTAGCAGAGACTAAATCTTTAAAAAGAATTCTCCCTACACACATAGCACTATCTCTATACTCTCACCTTTTCTACTCCTCCCCACCCCCAGAATATCAGATCATTTGTCTCTGTTGCCCTAAGAACTTTCACAGCAACAGTCCCCTCATTAATGCCAAAGAGGCAGCTTCTCACTTTGACTTATCTCTGCAGCCTTGTGAAGGGCAGTAAGGTAGACATATTAAAGGCAAGGGAAAAAGGGCTAGAACAAACCAAGTTTCAGTGACCAAGAAGATTCTTATACAGAAGATTCTTCCAAATATTTATCTTCACTTTCTCTTTAAGAAGTAGAAAATGAGATTTATTATCATGGTTGTTCTGGTATTCATTTTGCAAGAAAAAGGCCAATGTACTCTGGAGAGCAGGAAACAGCAGTCAAATAACCTTAATTTTTAAAGAAAGTTGCAGTCATAATTCAGCAGTTTTTCAACCCAACTATAGATGATCAGTTAAACTAATGCTTTACTATGTAATAGGGATTTATTTCAAACACCTGAATGACTGGAATTAATAACTGACAACTCTTCTCTCTGCCTTAGGTTATTTTATTTCTTCATTATTCTGTATGTAAAATACTATGACCAATGTTGTTTAACAAAGTAGGTGAAAATTGGACATCCATTATAAATACTGAACATTTCTTGACCTCAGAACTCTTCAGTTTAATGATATTTCAATGAGGAAGTAAAATAAAGGTCTGATGTCACACTATTCAGTAATTTCACTGTAGTAGACAAATGTACTAAAGCTTACACAATCTTAGAAAAGAAGGAACAAATGTCATGACCACAAATCTTGAACAGAAGTAGTTAGACTTAGTCTATCTTAGCCAACATGAACTAGATCCAGGTATAGTAGTAGAGTTAACCTGAGAGTTGGGGAAGAGGGTAATCAATAGTATAGAGATTGGTACAAGAAAAAATAAGCTTTCCCATTAAATACCTAATTATATATTATATTGCAATGCCTAATTATATATTATATTGACAGAAACAGAATCTTTCTTCACCAATATAGAACTAACAAATGCAACAGGAAAAACACTTACAGAGAAAACATGCAAGGTATGAGAGAACTGTATGGTAGAAAGTTAAAATCTTTTCTGTGCTGCTGCTTTATAAGCAGGACTGGAGAGGCAAGTAAGAAGGAGAGCAGAGGGGTGGGTCAGAGAAATGGGAAAGACATAGCAGTGCTGTCATTTATTTTGTTGCTATCACACACCTGAATCCTATCATTCTTGACTATGTTGATTTACCCTTCCAAAGGTATAATCTAAATTGGGGCCAGAAAACTATGAACCATAGACCAAACCCAGCCCAGTCCATTTTTTTATAATGTTTCATTGAAACACAACCAAATCCATTCACTTACGTATTATCAATGGCTGTTTTTATGTTGCAATGGCACAGTTGACTAGTTGTTCCAATTGTATGGCACACAAAGTAAAAAGTATTCACTATCGGCTTTTTAGAGGAAAAAGTTGTCAACCTCTGGCAAATATGGCACCCATGGTAATCACAGGAATTTAAGAATTACTCATATATATGATTAATGTCATTATAGTTGTGGGTAGGACAATTGTTAAGGATAGATTTAATTACGTTTTTCTATATTCCTTAAATAAAAATACTTTTGATAAAGTCTATTATGGCTAAAGGCTCCAGATAACACATCTTCCCACCACCTCTGAAGATACAAAATGAGATGAAAAGACATCACCCAAAAGTAGAACAGCCACCCTGTACCATTGCCAAGAGGAAGTCCTACTGACCATAAGACATTCTGTGGCTTTCTTTTACTGTGTAAACCTAAATAGAACTAAAAGCCAAGACTTCCTTCCAACTATCTCCTATGTCAAACACAACTATCAAAGGAGGTCATTAGAGGAAGTGACTGCCAATTGACCCACAAGCTAGACCCAGGCAATCAGAGATTCCTCACCTCCTCCCCTGTCCTTGGAATGTGCATTCCACTTGCCTTCCCTACTCTAGAAGCTGCTTCAACAAATAGCCTTGAAATAGTAGTGTGTTGTCAAGACCACATGAGTGGTATATGTTACTAAGCCCAGTTAAGGCCTCTTTATCTTAAGATTAAAGATTTGGCAGGTAGATGCCGAGATCTACTTGTCTGGCAGCCACCCAAGACAAGTCTTGTAAGATCCCTTGTTTATTAAAACTGCCACTTAGCAGTCTGGAATGTGCTGCCTTTTTCTTTGGTATCACCATGCCTTCTGTGTATGAGGGTGGGGGATGTCATTTAAAATTTTACCTGGGAAGCTCCTGAGACTACAAACCAGATAGCCAAACCTCTAATATGTGGTCACTGCTGTTTGAGGCACCTGTATATCAGTCCTCACCTTTCACTTCCCTCAATAACTTTCTTTCTGTATCTAGCTGGAGTCCATAATATAAAAAAAAAAAAAAGGGAGGGAGTATATGTGTTGGAGGAGGTAGAGAGGTGATAAAAAACAGGGAGGAAGGAGGTCCCCAAATGAAAAGCACATAGTCACAAGGGAAAGGGAAAGAGCTCTTGCAGCAGTGTACAATGGGGTTTTTATAATTTTGTGTTTCAAATACTCAAAATGTAAGCAGAGTGGGGAGCAGAGAAAGGAAAAGATCTCATTTCAGTACAATAGAATTAGACTAAATGAAAGACTGTCAGAGGCCTGGATGAGGAAACATGGACATTTCATAACATCTGGCTATGAAGCCAAGAAGAATGACCCAAGGGCGGGTCACTAACCCTTGTGGCTTGCAATCAGTGGATATAGACAAATTTCTCTTGATCAAGGAAGAGTAAGAAGAAATAAAGGAACTTGGAAGCAAACCTTGAAGAGCAAGTAAAAGGAATAACATTCTGAAGAGTCAGAGAAAAAGCAGATTTCTGAATACTATGTACTATAAGATCTAAAAGAAAAGACTGCAAACGGTTTTGCAACTTCAGTAAAATGCAAGAAACAGCAATCATTATTAAATAGATGCAGGAAGCAACAAGGAGAGAATGAGTATTGAAATCTTAAAAATAGATAGAAACCAATGATAGGAGATACAAAGAAGAATTAAAATTAAACAAAATGACCAAATTAAAATCAATACTGGAAGTAGTAAATACAAGCTCAAAAAGCTCTCTCCACTTACGCTCAATGGAAAAAGTCAGAAGGAAAAAGAAAAATATCGGATGATTTCACTTATAGGAGGAATATAAGGGAACCAAATAAGGGATTATTGGGGGAGGGAATATAGCATAATGGGTGAAAATATGAGTCAGGTGAGGTCTATTGAGGTTGTGAGTAGAACTGCCTATGTCAGAAGTACTGTCACATGCTAACTGTGGTACTTAAGCAATTTATTTAACCTCTGCACCTCAGTTCTATCTACTGTAAAATGGGGATGAAAACCCCACTGCATAGGTGTGTTATGAAAATTACAAGGTTCTTAAAATTAATCACCATTCTTAGTTTGACTTTATCTGACCCTTTAAAGTTGACTATAGAACTGAGGCTCCAGAGAACAGGACAGGGGTGAGAGAGAGTGGGGAGGAAGCACAGTGAATGATGGTATAGGGGGACTGTGGATGTTGGTGGTGAGTGCAATGTGGAAACAACCCCTGAGTGGGGAGGTCCTATATTTCTAAATACACAAATAGTGATGTAACCCCTGTTACCTCAATAAATAAAAATGAATTAATGAATGAATGAGTGGGTGGGTGAATAAAATAAAAGCAGGGTGAGAAGGAAAGAAAAAAAAACCCAAAAATTAATCACCATTTCCACATTGAATGGTAATTTAATTCTAAATTCCACAAATGTGGTGATGGTGATGGCAATAATATCTCCACCAGAAGTACTAATTCTACAAGCCCACTTACATCATCAAAACATCCAATACTTTGTAGTGATATAGAATCATGAAAAATGGTTCTAACTTATCAACAGTAGTTTTTTTAAAAATATGATAAAATATAGATACAAGGATACAAAAGTGATTAAAATCAATCTATTTCCAAGACTTCAGAATGCTTACATATCAATTAGTTCCACAGTATGGTACCAAATTTCATCTTTTTATATGAATTATGTATACCAATGAAAACTCTAGGGGAGCACTGTGTTTGAAGTTAGAGTTTATATTCAATGGTTTTTAAATGTGAGCTAGTATTCTTGATTATTCTAAATTGAGCCCCCTAATATACAGTCTATGGTTAAGCTTTTAAAGATTTATTAAAGGAAGAGATACACAATGAAGTGTTTGCTCCATTCCTCCTCCCACCTCTCTTAATTTTAAGAGTGGCAAACTGCTTAAATACACCTCATCCACAAAGGGACTAAACCCTGATGTGTGTAAATCAAAATGCACTAATGCTGCAGTGCTCTTCAAGTGTAAGATAATGTGAAACTCTACTAAGAAACTCATTTGTAATCTTAAAGTAAAGACAAGACTTTGTGATGGATTGGAAGACAGGACATGAGCGCAGTAGTTGTTATAGTGTGGAAATACAATCTAGTCTTTCAATTAGATACATTTTCCTGTTATTTGGCATTTAGCATTTCATGTTTAATTATCTTTTGTCTGCCTTTTAATATATTGCCCAATTGTCACAATATGCCATGTTATTGATTTTGTTTTATTTGACACAAAGTACTGCTCTGTATCAACTAAATGTTGCTTCCAGCTTTTCCTTAGATCAAAAATGAGCTATTTTTCGAGTGAGGCAAACTCTTTTCATTGTTATCTGTCAACCGCCATGGAATATCCATAGGAGCTTCCAGAAGAATAAAAAAAAACTATAAAACGCCATGTATACCACATCTATTTGTAATTGATTTTCTCTTCTAAATTTGTGTGAAGAGCCCCATATTTTGAAAATCAAATCAGCTTTAAGTGAATGAACAAGATCCCACGATTTTAAACCTCCCCAGAGAAAATCCTTTGCTAATTTGAATCATTATCTTATAAAAATCAAATAGTGTACATCTGGATAATCATGTTCAAAAACATGCATATGTCTTTAAAAAGCAGACTATAACTATGAATTAAAAAGCAATAACAAACCTGCATATTACTGAATTTTCCACATGTTTAGCTTGACATTTTTGGAACATCTGCAACTGGAGCGGGTGGCATCTTTGCTATACCCTCAAGGCTCAGTTTCATTATGTAACAATTAGCCTAAATGGCTGGTAATTAGACCTATCTGTAACTTCTAAGTGTAAAAGAAAAGTCTCAGCAGTAGTCTCCACAAATATAAGGAAAACAAAACAGCCTTGCTTTTTGTTCCTAGTAGTTCGAGCCTTGCCTGACACAATCTCAGAAGAGACGCCAAGTTCCTGAACAGTGACGGTAACCATCTGAGAAGGATCCACTCGGAGGCTCTTACTTACCTGGTTACAAAACAGAGGCTGGCACTGAGCTGTGAAGCACTGGGCGACCCCATTTCTGCACACACATTTGGCACAGTCACTCAATGGCCAGTCCTCCCCGTCTTGAAACACGCGGCCTTCGTAGGAACAGGGTTCTAAGAGGTCAGAGAAATAAGGATTCCTGAACAACTGCACTTGCTGACCCAGGGCTGATGACACAGATGCGTGGGTCACAAGGCTCAAGGCAGAGAAGAGTGCCCACACTCAGGGCATTATGGCGTGCTCAATAACTTTCTGCATTCTGTAAGTGATGGTCAGTGAGACTGTGTCGTAAGTGCTCAGGGTTTGGGACCTCAGCTTATGCATGGTGCCCCTCCCACTGCCTCCATCATTTCCCAGACAGTTTCTCAGCCACCAGCTTCCTAACTCACTCCCAGTGAAACTTGCCACCCTTTACCTACCGAGGGGACCTGGGTACAGTGGCCAGGAGGTAGCCTCTACCCCAAGTAGCACAATGAGGTCCTGGGTACATATGGGGGTCTCCACCCACCTAGCAAATATCCCCAAGCTGAGGGACATTAACAACTTGACAGGTTGAGAAAGATCACCAGCTGGGGAGGGGGTGAGAAGAAAACTTTTTGTCCCCTGCTTTTAGAAAAAGGAGTCCTGGATTTTCATTTTGTACCTGGCAAATTATGGAGTTGGCCCTGGCTTATCCTCTAATGTCTCCAGGCAAAATGCTTCCATACGTCTTTCTCATGAAGGGCCAAAAAGGAAGGCCCCAAAAACTTCAGAGGAAACCCTACAAACTCAGACAGCCCATTCCCTACCTCAGCTCAAACTCTGCTTGCAGAGTTATTTGACCCACAGATGCAGTTGGTCCTTTTCTGGTGGGTGACATCTGAAATGCATAAGGCAAGCACTCTACTTTCATCATTTCGTAAGCACACCTTGTAGTCCCTGGAATGGATCTCCAGGGTACATGATTGCTAGGAATGGAACAACTGGTGATCAGAAAGAAACCAAGAAATGTTTTAAAGGGGAAAAAGGCAAGAATAGAGTATAGCTTCCAGGAGCTATTAAATGAAAGAATAATTCAAGCCATTACTTGTCAGCAATGACAATTTTTATTTATCGCAAAGTATACACTATATAATTATTTATAAAAATAGAAGGATACATATATCCCTAAAATGTAATAAAAGGGGTACCAGTCCAAGTATGGATTCCAAGGACTGGACCTGGAAGTTTCCCCCAGTTGCTGAACTACACTTGGGCTATAGGCAGCGTAATATCCACAGAGAAGCTGCAATAAAGACAAACGAAATATCTGCTTCTGGTTTTGTGTGTCTTGGATAAAGACATGATGTCATTTCAAAGACCAGCCAGCAGAAGTAATGCTAATGATACCACAAGGAGAAGTGAGTTGCTCCTTCCTTCCCTCATCCAAGGGGCAGGAGGAATTGTCTTGGCCTTATGGAACTGTGCCAGAGATTCTTGTCTCTCTTCCTCTCCCCTTCAGGAATTATGAAATGCAGAGGGATGCATCTTGCCAAGGCAAAATAAATAGATCAGAGACCTGCAAAACCCCAAGTTTGGAATGAAGCTTAACGATGTGTTCCAACCTCATTTTCTTCAATGTTGCTTTCTGCCAAGTGCAAGGCTTTATTTTGGTTCCACTAGGCATAGGTTAAGGGATCTTGGAACCACATTGAGCAAAAAAAGAGAAAAGTCGGGATGTCACCAGGTGAGCCTTAAAGGCCAAGGTTCATACAGGTTCGTACTCACTCCCAGGGCCCACGCAGACTGGACAGCAGCTTCCTTCAGGGATGAATTCCAGTTCTTGGTGTCCACAGGACAGCGGTGGGCAGGGCTGGGGGGTGCATCGGACTTCGCCATGAGTGCAAGAGCACACACTACACGGGGAGAAGACCCACTCAGTCCCGTGCTGTATGTTAAGGGAAAAAAGTAAAAGATTATTGTTAGAATATGGGCTTTCATTGGTCAAACACTTTCTTACAGGATGGGGCTCAAGTAATATGGAAGAAAGCTCAAAGCTTGCAAGGTTGAGACCAAGGTTTGTAATGTTCCAAGTCAGAAACCAATTGAAAAATTAACTTTTCTATTATCCCTAAGATTTTGAAATTTAAAAGTTTCAAAAAGGCAAAGAAAGGAAATAAAAATCATTCCAAACCCATCCTTTAAATAAAGTTATATGAAGTTCAAAGTAAAACACAAACAACATATATTTACACCTATTATTTTTTTCATAATGATTACATTATTTTCAATAGCTCTTACTCTGAAGCTGCTTGCTTTCTTTGCCTTTACTATTCACTGACATTAGTTCCCACACAATTCCTCCCTCCCCCAGCACCAACGCTCCAAGTTCTCAGGGTCCTGGAGTAGGTGTAAAAGCCAGCAGGTGACTCCTGCTCCATCTAGGTCTTTCCCAAACTACAGAACAATTTATTTCCCTTAAGGGTATCCACTCACACATGCAGAATACCCCAAATCTGTGTGAGGGAGGGATAAAAGTTTCCCAAAGCTAGCACTGTCTCAGTGATCTAACAGATTGATGTTTCGAGTTACATGATTTCCTGAACACCAAAAGTATTTAAATGAACTACCTTCAGATATGATGTAGATGGAGGGTGAATCCTGAATGTAGAAAGCAACAAATATGTGGATTGCTTAGAGAAGTAGCTGTTAAAATAAGTTCTCAAAAGCACAATGGAATAATGGTGACTTTTTATAAGATGTAGGAAAAATTAACCTAATGAATAACGTTTTCTTAAATATCAACATCTATTTTCTTTTGTCTCTATAAAATGTAGCACATGATGTAGCAAAAATCATATCTAGGCTTCCATTAAAAACATCACACATTCCAGAGATTCAATGACCTATATATAATCTGAGAACCATAGAAAATAAATGTCTTTTTTCTCTCCTCAAGCCAACATCCAGAACAATTATTCATCTCCCCCAAACACAAAAGAACTCTGTCTTACGGAAACATGTCAGTAGCCCTTTTTTCCTGCAAATTGTTGCCAGGTTGCAAGCATGCCAAGTTGACTTTCTAGAATCACTAATAACCTGCTGCTATTATTGTAACAATGATAGTAATAGGTAGTCACAGTGATCCAGTAATTTGGGAGCCAAATCCTAACTTTACTATCATGAAGATCACTTCCCTTTAGGTGGACTTATTGCGAGCACAGCAGGGCAATAATGCATGTAGGCACTGAGTTAGACAAACCAAGGATTTATTTGTCCAAATGCACACTCCCGGATTCAAGTTCTACCCTCTCTCTCCCTTGGGGCCTATGGGACAACACAAACTTAACGTTTGTAAATCTCAGCTTTCTGGCCTGAAAACCTGAAAAGGTCTGATAATATCACATTACATGAGGCAGCCTATTAAGACCCACAAGAGCCATGGCAGGTAGGAGATGCTCAATGGTCTCCCTTCCCCACTTCTCTCCCTTCCCACATCTATGTGCCAACTATGACTGCAGGAATGGGCACGAATGCCAAGGCCAAGTCTTCTCCCAATAATTTTTATTTCTACTATAATTAAATTATAAAATTTCAGATTTAGTACAGCATATAAATGGGCAAGACCACAGTTTGCTAATAAACTACTGGCTAATAAAAGATAGGGGACAATTGACCTTTATGCTTTGAAAGGTCTAAGCATAAAAAGAAGAAATTATAAGAGAAAATTTTATAGATTGTGGTGTGTAAAAATTTCTATGGTCTATCAAAAATACATTACAGACAAAATGAGAAGGCACGTGACAAACTAATAAAAAAATTACAAATTATAATAATTAGAATGATACTATATAAAATCATCTAAAAGCAATAAGAAAAATAAATCCCAATATAAAAATTAGAGCATTAAGTTTATGAAATACTCAACTTTATTCACTGGAAAGTAATATTAATTAAAATAAAATTATAAAATTGTATAATATCGGATAAGATATGGGAAGAGTTTAAAATTCACAGTAAGTAGTGCTGGTGAGGTTACAGTGAATTGGGATTCTCCTGCAAAAGTCTTCCCTTGCTACAGCACCTGTGTGGCCCACTCAAGGTAATCACACTTTAAAAGAAAACGCACTGTGATATTCCTCCTGGATTTATTATTAAACACAGAAAACTTAAAATTGAATTTTATTACTATATATATATATATATATATATATATATATACACACATACACACACCAGAGCTTCCATACTCAAAATCTTTAAATGTTTTGACCTATTAATTTCAATTTTAAGAAGTTATCTGGAGAAAATGAGCAATAATATACAAAAAAGTTTAAATATAAGGAATTTTATCTTACTGTTCTTTATAGTGAAAGTGGAAATATTTTCCTGAAACTTGGAAGTTATCCAAATGTCTAATAATAGGAAATCATGTTTTCTGAAAGCATGCTAGGGAACTATTTACAACATAATGTTATGTAAAAAAGCAAGTCATAAATTGTATACACAGTATAATTATAATTTTGAAAAAGAATTTATATCTAACCATCTATGCATACATCTATCCATCCATTTCTGCTGCCACCCCCTCCCCCCAAAGCTGAGAGACAAGTAACAGTGGTTTTCAGATTTGGGGGATTACTAGTGTATCTTTTTTCTGCTGGTATACTTTTCTATTTTCCAAATTTTCACCAAGAAAAATTTTTATATTTTTCACTGGAGAACATATTACTGTTTAAAATATGGAATGAATTATTTATATATCTTAAGTAAAAAATCTAAAGGCAGTATACAAAACAACTGGAACTGTGTTCTATTAAAAGTTAGGAGATTTCTTCTAAACATTTAGACATTTCATCTCATTAACAAGTACTTGTTTTTGCTACTGTTAAGAAACACTACTGCTTCCTAAACATTTGCAATCACACCACCTTTCAAAGAGAGACCACAAAAATTAATTATAATAACAACCTGTCAATCACCAAAGATTTTTCATCTGTAAAATGAGAGGGCTGTATTAGCTAATCTCTTCAGTACCTGAAAGCTCTCTAATGATGTGAATCTATTATCTAACTCAAGAGACATAAAATTAAGCAGGGATGCTCCCTTTACAATAAGCTTAAGAAATATGGGAATTGCAGAGAATATTCAACAGGGAGACTTCGCTACTTGATGTCAAAACCACAGAAGAAATTCCAGATGGTGACCCAAAACTGAACAGTGATGGCGAGGAATTGTTTGAACCTCCCTCTGGGGGCAAAGTCACAAAGTCCATTTTCACTCCTCTCCTATCCCTAAAACAGTGACAACGCTCTTACCAGAAGGAGACTAGTTATTCAAGGGCTTCGGCACATGTTGATGCAGATTGTTTTTTTCACAGTGTTCCATAGAGCCATTAACAAAAGCTTTATTATTATTATTTTTAAATAAACACTGTAGCAGCAAAGACAGCTTTGTAAAATCAAGGAATGATTGCCACCAAAAGGAATGCTGCCACCAGGTCCCAAATTTAGCTGTGCCATTTAACCTCATTAATACCTTTTGAAAACATGAGAATTTTGACACTGGGCAAAAACACATTTGGCAGACAAGATCTTAAATATATTCTTGTGCACACCAAACTAACAAGATGGCTTGGCTGTTGACATATGTCCAAAGGAAAGATAAGGTCATAAAGTATTTGCCTGCCTTACTGACAGAAGAAAAAATATAATTTTTCTTCACATAATTTGTTCCTGTTATGAAGTTATGGTTCTAGAATACTAAATATCTGGAACTGTTCAGTGAATGTTATAATTACATCCTCTACTTTGAGGAGAACAAGGCTGCAGAATTCAATATTCATTTCTTCCCTCACGCCCATAAATTAGTTCTCCTTTTAGCCTCACAGACAGGCAAGGCAAGCCAACCTCTCCTTGTCGCTCCTCTGCTCCATCGGATGCAGGCACGAGGGCATTACCACGTCACATTATTTTCCAGTCAGTCTTTGGGCACTATCTTTTTAGACATGGCATTATCTGGTACTGGGAGTCAATTAGCACAGTGGGAAAAGGGGGTTAATGCTTCTCTCCTCTCCCTTTCACTGGCTAATTGGTGGGGGAAAGAACAGAGGAAAAACACACCAATACTTTCGGAAAACATTTCAAACTTGTCTCCCTGCCTGGTTTGCAAGGCTGGGCAGAGATTCAAAAACTAATTTGAAGGGATAGCTTTGGGGAGGTCATGGATGAAATAGCCTCCCAAATGCAGGCTGTAATAAGCCCATACAAAAATCTCAAATTACCTGGAGTCAGCCAGAAGGCTCAGCGTTTGCCTCACTCCAGGGAAGATGTTGGGACTTGTCTTGACTTGCTGAGATGCCAGTTGTAAAAGATGCTGCCTACTCTGCCAGGGAAGGAAGTTCTCTCACACTTCAAGGCTATTGCACTTAAGTTGGCTTCTTTCTGGCACCCTGAGCTGAACCTAGCCTTGACTTCCCCTGATTTTAACCCTATTCTCTGGGGACAGTATTATTTCATCTGATTTCCCTTCTGCCAAACTCACTCCCTTCTCAAGCCTCTTCCTAAACTCCTCTTCAGAAGATCACCAGTCCAAAGTTCTTAAAACAACAGCCCCTTTTATTGCTACTAGGAAAGAGTCTCCATAACCCATCCTTTGGGATGCAAGCTAGAGGCTAAAAAGAGAGGATTACCACTATTCAGCAGAAGAGGAAGGTGCTCTGGAAACTGCTTCCCAAGCAAGTTGAAAGAGGGGCAGGAAAAATGGTCTCCAAGATTCAAGGAAAAAACCCAAGTGGTGCAATTGACAAGGTGAAACTCACACTATACCCAGACCACGGTTTAACCCTCTTAAGTAAATGAATAATATTAAGAAGGATTTGGCAAGAATCCAGAGGAAGTGAAGAAAGAGAGGAAGGAAGGACAGGAAGACAGCATCAATTTAATTCTATTAAGAATTAAGTATAGAAGGTATTATCTCAACTGAAAAAAAATTAATTCTTCTATCTCTGTGTAAAATAGACCACTAGACATTTTTTTTCTTCAAACTATAGTTCCTGAAAATTCAGTCTTTTTCTCAGTTACACCAAGTATCAGAAATATATAACATTTTCTGAGGGAATACTTCCTAAAAGCTGCCTATGGGAAAACAACACATAGACAGGTTACAACAGTAAGTGTAATCTGAAAAGGAGGCATGGAGAACACTTCCAGGAAAATTAGGAAGCTATGCAGACTTCTAACTGACCCACCAGTAGATCTGTGGTCCCAGAATCACCCTGCCATACAGGGGGCAGTAATTAACACAGTCCTGAGGTCAGGTCAAGGACAAGCTGGAGAAGGGATCTATCATGGTGCATCTACTCTGGGAAACATTTGGTGCTATGTGACACAAGACGGAGGAGGAAAGGAAGATTGCTATAAAGATATAAAAATACTGTCAATGTTCTCAAACAGCTTAAATAAAGATTAGAAGACTGCAAATGAGAAGAGTTGTCAGAGTGGTCTGCAGGGATTTAATGAACACTGAGTCCCCACGTCTCTGGTACCACCTCTTGTTTGAGATGTCTGCTTTTGCCCAGTTCCTGACCTTACTTGAATGCTATGTGCTCCTTCACTTGAAAACTGAGTTCTGTGGTTTTGACCACACACCTATTCCCATCACCATCAACTGGCATTATTTCTATCACCCATTTGCCCTGTTATTCTTCATATTTCTCAGGGGATCCTCTTTGCAATGTTTACACTACCTGCCATCACAAAGACTAAATCGAGCAGCACATGTAACATGGGGTATAAAGACACTTTAACTTTTCCAGCAATACAGTGTGCAGAAGTGAGAGAGTGGCTTCCCCATGGAATCAGGGGACAGTGGCTCAAGTGAGATGATCATACCCCATGGGAAAAGTGTACTGTACTCACAGGGCTTTATGGACACATGCTGAATAGCAGCCTAGAGTGGATAGCAAATCCTTCTAACCTATGCTCTCTCCTGAATGGGTAGAGAAGTTAACTTTGGGGAAGTTTTGTATCAGGTGGAAGATGAGGATTAAAGCAAACAGTCTCTTTCCATCATACTTAACTTCACCTGTTGCCTCTGGGAAAAATTTAGGCATGAGTAGAGATGAACTTTATCCATTCCATTATCATAACTTCTCTTATAAACCCTGCAGTGAGACTTTTTAATCTTTATTTAATGTCTCTAAATTAATCCAAAAGGCTCTGGAATGAGAAAGTAAAATAAAAGAACTTCACAATCGATTTTTAGTACTTATGGCTTTAAACAGGGTGGGTGGGAGGTAAGCATTTTCCTCTTAGGGTAAATATGGCCATGCCTGCAGATTTGGAGGACTAGGGAAAACTACAACATCTAGTCAGTGGAGGCCAGGGATGCTGCTACCCAGTCTATAATGCATAGGATGGTCCCTACAGCCAGGCCTACAATTACCCAAAGTAACGAAGTTTAGAAATTCTCCCCCAATGGAAAGATCCCTGAATCAGCAGCAAGAAGACCAGAGTTCTAGACCAAGTTATGCCATAGTAATATGACATTGGGTAAGTACCTTAAACTCTTTGCAATTCAACTTTTTCATCTTGAACAATAGATAATAACATCTGCTAAACTTATCTACTCAGGATTGCTTGTAACTATCCAGTGAAGAGATTTATGTGATATAAAAAGCAAGGTGGTATTTTTATTATTCAGCATTCCCTCTTCAACATCAACATTCTAGGACTACTCTATACAGACACAAATTTGATCTACCAATATTGACATGGGGCCTATGGAAAAAAAATATGACCATTTTAATCTCATTCAGGAAACCTAAATAATTGCAGAAAGTCAAATGAGCCTTGGGTATTTCCCAACCCAGCCAAAGGAAAATAATTTCTCTGTCAACACAAGCTTAACATCCAGCTTTCCCTTGTCAATGAGGTACAGACACAGAATCAACCATGGGTCAGAAACCACTTACCGCATGGATTTCCTTTTCATGATGGCAAGATCCAGGAGTCTTCACCACACACTCAGGGCAGCACTGGTTGGCGGGTATTTGAAGCACTTCCCCCTGAGGATTTTTAAAACAGCTCAGTGTAAAACAGCAGCAGCAAACACAGTCACGGTGGTTCATTGAACCCAAGTCAACTCGGATTCACTAAATCTCAGGAGTTTTCATGGGTGACAACAATAGACAGGCTAAACCAAATAAACTTACAAAAAGGATTCTCCCTGTCAAGAGATGCTTCCCTTAAAGATAAAATGAAACCCCTTGTGAAAGTAATTATCTGAAAAATGTCTACATCTTTTCATAAGTAATGACGTAAAGAATGTTCGTCACCAGAAATGCTCCATCTGCACGTCACATAAGATAAGTAGTCAGGGTGAGAGAGGAACTGTATTTCCCTAGAGAGGCTACAGCTTCTGACGGGGATAGAAGGGAGGGTAGTAGCCACAGAGCATGCAGGTTTTCTAGCCACCTTGTCTAGGATTGAGCAGTCATTAGCAGGGAACTGAGGTTCAGATGATCACTTTTACTTGGGATGCAGGGGAATCAGGCCAAGGGACAGGGAGCTGGAGGACAAAGCTGGGAGAAGAGAGCTTTGTGTGGTGGCATCACATATACAGTAGGGAGCTGGGTATGATTCTTGGGCTCTAGTAAAGAGCTACAGCGCTTCTTACCTGCAATTGTATTTTCTGTTAAGATGTGAGGCTCTTAAGACAATGGGCTACCATGTGATACCCCAGGATGTATTGGGAAGTTTGTCACACGAAACTAATCATTTGCTGTGAAAAATCTGTTTATCAAGTTTATTAAAACAAGTAGCCAACAAGCAAATATTTGTCTTTAGGACCCAATGTGTCTAATATGTATATAACTATGTAATATAATTCTCCAACAACTTGAGTAGGTAAATACTATTATTAACTGCATTGATGTTTGCAGTGGAAACTCCAACATGTAAAACAGTGTTCCTTTGCATAGCACCATCCTCTATGCATACATATATTCTCCAGAAATTCTGAGAAGAGCACTGGATCTGAAAGAACTGATTACACAGTCAGGTTTCTAATTGCCTGTGTCACCTTCTCTGTATCTAGCTATCTAGCTACTTACTCTATATGGATACAGACTATAATACATATGGTTACAGGATGGATGAGTGGGTGGATGGTTGGATGGATGGATGGATGTAGCATGGATGGATGGATGGATGGGAAGCATTGTCACAATAATATGACTGGCTCTTTCCAATCAATCTGTGAGCAACATCTAAACTGTAAAAGGGCTTTTTAATAAATGGCCAACAGATACATGAAAAAATGCTCAACATCACTTATAATCAAGGAAATGCAAATCAAAACCACTATGAGATACCACCTCACACCTGTGAGGATGGCACACATTAAAAATACAGGCAACAACAAATGCTGGAAAGCACGTGGAGAAAAAGGAACTCTTCTACACTGCTGGTGGGAATGTGAACTGGTCCAACCACTATGGAAAGCTGTATGGCGATTCCTCAAACTGCTAAACATGGAGCTTCCATACGACCCAGCAATACCACTTTTGGGAATTTACCCAAAAGACACAAAAACACTAATCCGAAAGGATACATGCACCCATATGTTCATTGAGGCACTGTTCACAATAGCAAAGGTATGGAAGCAACCCAGATGCCTAAAAATAGATGACTGGATCAAGAAGATGTGGTACATATACACAATGGAATACTATTCAGCATTCAAAGAAGATAAACACATGCAATTTGCAGCGACATGGTTGGAGTTAGAGGAGATCATACTCAGTGAAATAAGCCAGAAAGAAAGAGAAAAATATCGAATGGTTTCACATATAACAGGACTATAAGGAAACCAAATAGGAGAGAGACACTCAGCGGGGTGGGGGGGGAGGAGACGGGGGGAGGGAAGGAAAAGGGCACAAAATGTAATAGAAAAGAACACCAGGGACCATGGAGATGGATCACAGGTGAATTGGTGGTGGGCTACCCAAGGGGAATACAAAATGTAAAAGACATAAATAACAATAAAAATATATATTTAAAAAATAAAAATAAATAAATAAATTGTAAAAGGGCTTTTTAAAACACTTTTTAATGATAGGAACACAAGTTATTATTAATGATAATAATAATTTAGTTTAGGATACACTGATTCATTAACTTGTGCCATGAAGTAATGTAAGTGTGCCATCACAGATTTGTATTAAGATAATGATTCATGCTAGAAAAACATGCAGGAAAACTGCGTATCTACATGATAGATAGAAATTACAGTGGGTGATGGGCCAGGGACTCGGGTTCTTGTCATGGTTGTGCCCCTTACAAGCTCTGTGTCTTTTACCAAGTGACTAAACCACTAAAAGTTTATTTCTGTATCTTTAAAAAGGAAAAAAATCTGCCTAAATAAATTCTAAAGGCCTCTTCTAGTTCTACCCTACTATGACCTATTTTATTATTTAAAATAAAGAACCCAAATGCTCTGTAACATATTCATATGATCTGGGAGTTGAAAGTTTCTTAATGTTGGATCACTGGCCCAACCCTTGCATTTTAGAGAGATAAGGCATCGCCTTGAGTTCATGTTCTCAATTATGTTATTCTTTCTTTCAAAACAAAAAAGATTAATCTATTTATGCATATAAGAGCTGGGGTGTGGACCAGAGATGGGGAGGGGGTGAGAGGATTCACCAGAGACAGAGTGGGGAATACAGGAGAACAGGCAGAGTTACTGAAATACTGAGGGGAGTAGTGGGCAAGGCAGGAGAGGTCTGCTGCACCATGTGGGTTAGCTTCCTAGCCAGGGATTGAACTCATGCTGCAGTGATTGCTGATAGCTTCATAGTGCTGAGACTTAACCCTCTGCACCACCAGGGAGACACCTATGTCATTCTTTCTTATAAATATCATTCACAACATTATGTCTAGACATAATTCTAGACAATTTCGATATCTACAAAAGTGACCAGTTGAACATTTAATCCTTGTATACTCTTAACCACCTCAATTCAACCAGCCTTTACTCCACTTTACTTTAGCTCCCATGTCCATGGTCAACTTGTGGACATCTCCTCACTCCACATAATTCTATGCCAGAAATCCAACTCTCTGATTCTGAGCCTCCTAGCTTTTAATTCTCTCTCGTCCCCACTCCCAATCATCTCATTTCCTTCAGGGATCTCCTTGAGCACTTCTTTTCCTTGCAGTTATTCAGTCCCCAGGTGGTCTTATTTTCCCATTTGGTTAGCCTAGATGGCGATCACTTCCTGTATGTCCATTGTTTCTCTCCATTGGCAGGGCAAAATCGCAATTCTGTAACTATTCCACAATTTGCTTTATTCTCTCTTATACCAGGCTGCTAAGCATTGTTAAGAAAATCATTCTACGATGCATCTTGGTACTAAGGTACTAAGTTACTAAGGGTTATGAGACCCTTAACAAATGTTTTACCTTGACTTTGGTCAGTCCCATCTACCCTCAGTTACAGTTCTTAATATTCATGACTCTCGTCTTGCTCCCAAACTGAATCTCACAGTTCTCAAATGATAAACTCATTAGGTATGAACTTCAGTATCCTATTCTTTTTCTTACTTTTATGTTTAACTATATCTATACTCATTCACGGCTCCTTCTCTCCACTTTTAGGGACTGAGGTTGTCTTCCCCATCTCATGCTTCAAATCTGCACATTGTTTTCCAAAAACTATTCTTAATTCACTCATTTTCTCTTTCTCCCTGCCCCACATCTTCTAAGCCATTCCCCTTTCCCTCCTAAAGTGATCACATCCCTCACGTTAATATCAAAGACAAAACAAAAATAAATCATTCTCTCTTCCCTTGTTTGGTCATTCTACAAATATTGACTGAGCATTTTCTATGTGCCACACACAAAGCTATTCAATGGACTGCAAGAATGAAGAAGACAAAGTTCCTACTCTCAAGGAATTAAGAGTCTGGAGGAAGACAGTTAAGCAGGAGGAAGACAAATAAGCAGTTATGGGCAATATTGACAAGGGCTATATCAGGGCAAACACATGTTCCACAGCAGCACACAGGAGACTCGATGGTTAGGATAGGAAGCTCTAAGAAATTTCACAGATGTTTTGTCTGCCTAATGTCCCATTTCTCTCCTTCTAGTCTCACTGAAGCTCCCTGAAAAAAGTAACCTTTGATTTGTCTTCCTTTTTCCACTTTCCATTCACTCCTCAAACCTCTGCACTATAGCTTCCACTCCCTGACTCCACTGAGTTCAACACCCCAATACTGATGTGGCCAGTGGTGGGCTACATGTAGCCAACGCCAATGCATCACATTAAATTCTTTTTCCTCATATTTTCTTACCTATGATCAACACTGTTGATATCAACTCCTGGGAACTCTATTTCCCTGGTGACTATAATGCTGCTCTCTTCTCTGTCCATTTCTAATTTCTGATCTCTCTGACCATGTTTTCATAATCTTCCTAAGATCCCTCTCTTATGCCCATATAGACTCTGTTCCCCATATTCCAGCCTTATTCTTTTTCTCACCCTATCTCTTTGGATGAACTCATTAATTTTAAAGGTTTATACTACTATCTGTCTGCTAATGACACCAATATTATATGCCCCTGTGCTCTCCTCAGAGCTGTCGACTCATATATCCAGCTGCCTTTTTGACATGTCTATATGACTCTTCCACGGACACTCAAACTCATTGCGCTCCAAGCTGAAATCATCACTTTCCTCCCAGATGGAGATCTTTCTTTTATGTTTTCTATATCAGTGGGCGGCTCAACTAACTAGTCACAGCCATAAACATGGGCATAACCTCTTCTTTCCCTCACTCTCCTGTGAGGATATCCCTTAAATATTAGCCCTTAAATATGAGCCTGCCCTTTCCACATGACCCCTACCTATACTACCAGTGCTCTGATGGAGGTAATCAGCCTCTCATCTGGCCTCTTCATTTCTAATATTATACATTAATTATGAAAAACCATGAATATCTTTCTAAAAGAAGTTGGCCATTCTACCCATACACCTGAAACTTTTATTAGCATCCTTTCATCTTAAAAATAAAATTCCAAGCTCCATATTACAGTCTACAAGGTTCTCCATAAGCTTGAACTTACTGATTCTCTAGGCTCACCGTTCATTCACTCAATCAAAATATATCTATTGAGTGCCTACCACTGTAAATGCTAAAGACATGGCGTGAATAAAAGATACATCATAGTATGCCAAATAGTAGTTAGTGCCAAGAGGTAAAATAAAGTGTAGATGAGGGATAGGACATGTATAGTGCAGGGTAGAGATTTGGAATTTTAAATCTAACGACATACAAGCAAGACAAAGGAAGTAAAGGATTTGTCTACATAATTATGATGAGTGAGAGAGAGAGTGTCACAATTTCAGCAGGAACAGTAAAAGGAAAAGTCCTATGGCAGAATGTTCCTGGCACATCCAGGGAATAGCAACAGGTTGGCATCTGAAGCAGAATGAACAAGGGAGAACAGTCAATTAATTAGAGGAATATAGGACTACTTTACAGGACACTGTGAGGGGTTGCTTTGAGAAAAGGTGCCATTGGAAGTCACTGGAGGCATTTCAAGAAGGAAGCAAAACGATCTCACTTAAATTTTAATAGGATTATCCTGGCTGCTATCTCTAGAGGACAGTGAAAAAGACAAGTACAAAAACAGTGAAACAAATGAAGAAGCTACTGTGAGAACGCAGCAAAGAATGAAATGGGTGGAACTGGAGTAAAAGTAGAGAAGCTGGTCTTGGAATGTACTGTTTAATGAAGGAGAGCTGGGGGATTTGCTAATGTCTTAGATGTGGGATACAGGGGAACCAAGGAGTTAAGGATGACGACGTTTTCTGTGGAACTGGAAGAAGGGACTAGCCATTTACTCAGATGAGAAAAAATAGGAAAACAACAAATTAGGAAGGGACACAGGTATATTTGGTACAAATTAAAAGTCAGAAACATCCTCTGTAAAGGACCAGGTAGAAATATCTGATAGTAACATTTTAGCCATTGGGGGCCATCTATGGTCTACAGCACAACTTCACTGCTCTGTTGTAGCGCAAAAGCAGCCAGAGATGACACATGGACAAACCAGTCTCCTGTGCTTCAACACTCATTTTTACATACACTGAAGTTTGATTTCATATAATTTTCACAACATGAAACATTCTTTTCTGTTTACTTTTTCAATTGTTAAGCATGTAAAAAACCATTCTTTGCTCATCTTATAAAATCTGTTAGCCAGAATTAGTCTGCTGATGCCTGATATAGAAGATATTTAATTTCAGGCACTGCAATCTATGTCTTTTAACATTAACTCCCAGCTTCTTCCATGATAGCACAGTCAGTCACATGGAGGGGAGAAGTCTCATCTTCAGGGATTTACATGGCCAGTTCAGCTTCTGAACTGACTTACTCAGCAGCTTTTAGGAATATTTTCCCTATAAAATAGGAAGCCCTATGACACACACAAAAAAATTATTAATTTTACCAAAACTGGGCATTCACTCAACTTCTCAGAAGTACACCCATGCAGAAATTGAAGAATACCTTAAAGGTATCAATACTTTCAGCCCGATGTTAAAATAAACAGAAACGTATTAGCATGAGGTGGCATATGGACTCAAGGTTAATTATTATTGAGGAGGGGGGACTGAAAAAATAAATCAAGTTAGTGAAACTGACAGGATAATTTTATTTTAAATAACTGGACTTCTCCAGGGTCCAATTTGAAGCTTAAACTTTTTTTTTAAAGGTTCACTTTAGAAAGAAAAGGGTCAGTACCTGGGAAGAAATGTTCTAACAAAATAGTTGTGCAGTCAGAAAATATGGAAAACTTATAACAAAGGAGAGAGGAGGAAATATTCCTCAATGAACACCTGGTCACCAATAAGATTTCCTGAGTCAGAGTCTTTCCTCTGAACCGAGGGGACCCAATGCCAGCCCAATAATACAAACAATGGCAGGATAAATAATGTTTTCAGAAAATTGTCTTTAAGAAGTCAGACTTGACTTTCAAACCATTCAATGGCTTGTCAATATCATGGTTAGCCTTGGCAACTGTCAGACCCACAGAAAATCTCTAGGCAGCAGTTTATTAAAAGTATAAGCATAGTTAAATTGTTTTAAAGTCTCTAGGCTTCTCTTTCCTCATCTGTAAAGTGGGGATAAAGATACCTACCCCACATAGTATTAAACGGGATAACCTTTGTTCACCTTTACCTGGATGTCTGGTCCAGAGTAAATGCTCAATAAGTAGAAATCAAGATATTCTTAGATAAAATATATTAAAATTTCCTCCCACACTTCATAAAGCTTCTAATTAGGAGCTGGGATAAACGTCAAAACTAGATGATTGAAAAGATGCAAAACCCTATCCTTAACTGATAGTACCAATAGATTTAGGATATAATTAGGATACCATACCTTCTCAAAGGCACACTGAGGGTTTCTGCAAACAGCAGGTTTGCAGATAACAATATCACCATGGCAACGACAGTTCTGGCATGAATCGGGCTTCCAAATTGTGGCATCCTGCAAAGCATAAGCTCGGAGTTAAGAACTGATCAGTTAAGGCATGAGCACACAAATTCAGCACTGTGCATGGCCCCACCGCCTGAACAATTAAAAGGCAAAGGGAAGTCACAGTCACACACAATGCTTGCTGGTCACTGATTAAACCTCAAGAGGCAATAAAAGCAGTGTAATCCATTTCACCACAGTCAACCCACGTAGCCAAAGACAAGGGCATGCAGCACAGAGCTGTCAATACCAGAGCAAAAACTATCGATTGGCCTGAAACCTCAGAAGGACAACTTCTCCCTGACTTGAGTTTCTCCTTGCTGTTAACTAGCAAAAATGATCACAGCATATTTAAAGAAAAATGACACCTGGACTTGCAGTAACCTGTATTCTAAGAGCAGCTTTTGTCACTCCATACTATCAGCACCTTCGCTTCCATTTCTAGCTCTTTGTTACTTACATGCTCTAATGCTCATCAGAAACAAGAAGGATATAAGTAGAAGGATATAAGAAGGATATAAGTAGTACTTATAAGGATATAAGTATGTTTATCATATCAAGCCAACATATCTGATAGCCACTATGTATGTGTCCAGCTGGGTATTAGGCACAGTGGAGTCAAGTGAACCTTAAATGTAGGCACCATCTATCTGTATGGATCTCACAAATTATTTTATCATTAACACCAGTGTACTAAATAAACATAAAAAGATTTTTTTGGTGGTTCTCCACAAATTGGAAAGTTATGGTCATAAGCAGAAATCCAGTGAAAATGAGCCCAGTGTAGAAAGGTCATAGACATGTTTCCTACTTCTCATGCTCCATCCTGCTGAAGCCATATTTCAATTATACCCATTTGGAAGTAAGTTTGAGTCTAATTGTCACATAAACCCCACCGAAACCAGCTTCTGTCCTTTGAAAGGCTGCTCTGATGACTTTGAATTGAAGCAGTAAACTAAATCAGTGAAGTAAAACTGAAGGCACACTAAAAGAAAGACAGCGTTTTCCCAGAGATTTCCTAACCCCAAATTCCTACTTGGAAACAGCCATACCATTTGACTGAGTTTTAAACACCAAACTTCCTTTAAGAGGATTATCCACGTTATTCTCGGCTTTAAAATTATGTGCAGACCCCATAACCTGGCACTCATCTCTCCCCCTGATCTTGGCAAATCTCACAGTCTGCAGACTCACCCCTCACTCAAGTCAGTCAAGTCACTGGAGAGCACCCACCTTCTCTTCTCTGGACTCTTACCTTACCCTTCTTCTGGGATCCCTACTCTTCCTGACTCCCCCAGACACATCTGGCAAACCAGTATGCTGGTTTCAAGCCTCAATCTCAAGGGAGAATCATTCCCTAACCCTTAACCCTGTGCACCACACCCCCACTCAGGCGGCTCTCTACCCAATCTCTGCGGCCCCACTGTTTTATGTGCACACCAACAGCCTTTATTACACTTATTTACATTCCTGTTAGCCTTATGGACCAGAGGGAAAGCCCCTCAAGGCAGCCACGGTCCTTGGCTGGCTCACTGTAAGTTGTTCGAAAACCCAATGTCAGTTTTTAGGTTGTTTAGTGAAGGCATTTTCCTCCTTTTATCATCCGTTTCCTCAGTCATCCAATTGAAATGCTACTAAAGTACTTCGGGGAAGAGTAAAAGAAGTGTCTAAGTACCTACTGAGATCGCAGGACTCTAGCATTGACCTGAAGTGGGTGAGTGGGGGAGATTGGTGGGCGCCAGCAACAGAGGCTTTCGCACTAAAATGCAGAAACCCTCTGTGGTGGTTAATGTTACGTGTCAACTTGACCAGACTTTCATATGATGGTGCCTAGATGAGTCAACACCAGTCTAGATTTTGCTGTGAAGGTACTTCCAGGTGTGTTACCAATTACAGTAAGTTTATTAAGTAAGGGAAAGTACCCTCCATAACATGGATGACCTGCATCCAAGCAGGTGAAGACCTTAAGATGAAAAACTGAGGTTTCCTGGAGAGGAATTCAGTCTCAAGACTGTAAAATGGAAGTTCTACCTGAGTTTCAGGTTATCAGCCTACAAATATTAAAATTTCAGATTCAAACACTGCAACTGTTGGACTTCCCAGTTCCCGCAATCTCATAAGTCAACTCCTTAAAATAAATCTCTTCCCTCTTAGGGAATGTGCTTAAACCCCAGAGTCATTGAAAAAATATAAAAATATAAAATATATTTGAGTGGCTAATTTACAATAAGTCTGAGTGATTTTAATTGAGTACTAGAACCTGATTTGGAATATCTCCGATTTTCTTTCTCTTTATTGCTATAGCATATTCCTGTGAAATTGGTAATAGTTGGCACCCATGTTGACTCTCAACACAAAAAGCAATGACAAGTAGGTAAAAACAAATTTCACTCTCAAGTAGGCAAGAAAACACAAATTTCATTTTCAATGACAACTTCACAAAGCTAGTGGCTTCCATTTATCGATAGCTTGTCTTAGGCTGACACCTCTCGGAGCTGGGGGTGCTGTAGAGGAGGCATTTGTTATTCTGGAAGAGGATAGCCAAATTTGCTTTTCCTCTGCCATCATCCTAGAGCAATGGACCCAGAATCGATGCTATACTAATCACTGACATTCACAACAGCCGTATGGACTAGCACAATCCTTATGACTATTCCCACTTTACAGATGAGGAAACAGACTGCAAGAGATCAAGCAATTCACCCAAGTTCACAACACACTGTAAGACTTGAGTGTGTTAGGCAGTGGAATCAGGATGTCTGGCTTGCATCCTGGTGTCACCATTTATTTAACAGCGAGTCTCTTAAGTTAAGGTGTCTGCATATCAGATTCCTCATCTGTAAAGTAGGTATGATAAAGTACTTAACTCAGGGAAGTGTTGAGAGGATCAAAGGAGATGATGTATTTAAAGAGCTATAAGTAAACTTTGGAACTTAGAAGGGGTGAAGGGCTCATTATTTTTAATCCCAATGCTTTCTACAATTCATTACATACCTACATACCTACAATTCATACCTGCAATTCATAGGTATATTTCTACATACCTACAATTCATAGGTATGTAGTAAATATCTTCTAAACATTTCATTTTATCAGAGAAAAAACAGTCCCATGAGGACCCTGACTTTCCCATCCTCCCACCCCATCTACACAGGTGAAACAGGGGAAAGCATTACTTATTGAGGACTTGGTACTGAAAGATCCAGAGTGCTGTAGTAGAAGGAAGCAGGGAGGACTGAATCTACAGATTTCATTTTCAAGACTAAGGTGAGGGAATACCAACTCTCTCACTAAAATTGTGAAAACATGAACCCAGGTCTTTCTTTCATTCAGAAATCGGCAGCCACCAAGGCTCCACGTACTCCCTTCAGTTCAGTATGGTTCCAAGGAGTCAGTCATCTTTATCCTTTCCGATGAATCAATTCTACAGCAGGAATAGAGTTTTCCTCTGTACCTCAATTACTCTTTCTGTGGCCCAAAAGTCCAAAATAAGTCACTTCTTAGCAGCATTCAATTATTTGGGCTTGGCTTATTGAACTTTAAACAGGTGATTCTAAAAACACGGGATAATTTTTCACTTTCATTCATAGAAATTTTATTTTTCTGTATTAATTCAAAGTTAAATTCATCTGGGTCCAAGAAGTCTTCCTGAATTTGTTTATATTATCTGTCTTCCCACCAGACTCTCACTCTTCAAGGAAGAAAAATATGTTATTCCACTTTCATCTAGTATGGTGCCTGCATAAATTAATCAATGAGTAACTCTGAATACTTGTTCACCCTCAAGGAAATATCTATGAGAACAGAAATATCCCAATTGATGCAAGATCTTCACAACACAATGTTTAAGTGACATCACTATAAAATTCTCAAAATGTTGAAGGTTATTCAGTGGTTTCAAACTATGTTTGAAGAAAAAAATTTCTTTATCTAAGCATTGGACTTGTCAAAATAAAACTACCTCATGTTGATGTCCACATAGAGTAAATAGTCTGTGATTTATTTTAAATAAAATGAGTCCTTTACCAAAACCTAGATAGATGGCCATATATATTCTTCAAGTCTAACAAAATTATGAATCAATTTCTATTGTCCCATAAAATTGTTTTTATGATGGTAGGGATACTAGAGTACCTCAATAGCGAAAACTTTGGATCAAGCCAAAAAGTCCAAAGAAATAAAATTGTAAAGTAAGTTTTACAGATTTTCTATTACTACTGCAATTCTATTACTTTATAATCCTCTCTTTCAATCTAAGACACTCTGTAAAAGAAATAGTCTTGATATATTTTTGCACTATTTATTCACAATTCACTACAATATAAATAAAAGGATAAGATTAGAACAAATTTAGAAAGCAATCCAAGTATGATCTGTCCTAACAGTTTTTAGTATTTTAATAGTATGTGAATAAAATATTCTTGCAGATAATAGAGTGTCTCCACCCCTAAATATCTTAAAATAACAGCATAGTGCCTCATTAAAAAAAAACAACTTATTTCACTTAGGTATTTTTTTTTTAACATTTGATTAGTGTTAAAAATAAATATTTACTATTCCTCATCAGTACTCAAATTTCTGGGGGTGGGGGAAATTACTTATAGTATTCTATAAGAGCAATAGATCAGCTGTCAACATAATATTTTTATCTTAATAGTATAATAACCCTATATAAATTATTGATTAATTTCTCACCTTTTAAATTCCTTTGACTTCTTAGATCAAAAATGAGAAGGAAAGAACAAAATTCTCCAAAGCTATGCTTTCAAGTTACTGAACAGTATAAAGAATGTAGAACCTTCTGTAATGAAAATACATTTTTGTGCATACGAACAAAATATGGAATTAAAACATAGTAAGCAAAGGGTAGTCGTGCTTTGGTGTAGGTTCTAGGTGGTTCCCCTCCCCCATCCTTATCCATATTTTCTATTTTATCAATAACATATATAATTTGTGTGATCTTATAAAGTTATTTTCAAAAGACATGGTAGAAGAACAAAAAGTGTGATGCCCTTTATCCTGCCAACTGTAAGAGACAAACGTGGAATTTAGAGTTGAACTGCAGGGAGTGGGGTTAAATAAAACCACTTACCAAATATAATGTAACAGTGAATCATTTATAGAAAGTCCCTGAGTTATCCCCAAACATTTTTGTACTCAGTATGATTTTAAAATATTATATTCCTTACTTGTCCTTCAAAGTAATGAAAGGGTTGCAATATTCAACTAGACTTCGTATCTTCATTTCTAGGGGTTCATTTTCCAGACAAGTCTTATTTTCAGGAAAGATAATCCATAAAAACGGGTTCTTTGACCCAGCTCCAGTTAGGGCAGGGAAATAATGGTTCTTGTTTGTCAAGGAACCATAAAGAAACGAATCAATAACTTTCATAAGGTTATTTTAGAGTTCAATTCTTTCCCCAAGTGACCTTCTCCAGACAGCTTAGATAAACAATACCTTTTCACTTGGTTTCATTTTAAAGTTCATGTAATGCTCCTCATCCAGCCCCAAATAAAAAGGAGCAGAGGAAAGTTACAGTTAAGAAGAGATATAAGTCCTTGTATTTACATTAAATTCTCTCCTTTTAGAAAGAACAAATACAATACCAAAAAAAGAGAAAACAGTGAGCCACTTGCTGCTTGAGACCATTTCACAGGCTCCCTGTAACACCCATGTATGGAGTGTCATGTTTTCCACAGCAAGGATCTCAATAATTTTCTATTTCAGCATCCTTGGGCAATTAGTTTGGACCTTATCTCCTCCTCCTGCTGTCATGAAATGATAAACTTGAAGCCATCAGCTATAAGAATATCAGCGTGGATACAGAAACAAAACTGTGAATCACAGATGAAAAGAGAGCTGCTATATATAACTGAAAATCTCTTTGTTCAGTTGGCTGACAAGAGATGCTGAGCAGCATGACAAGTTAACATCAGATTCTTGTACATATGTCTCCTTAGAATAGCATGGAACCATGCATGGGTAGAGGCAGGGAAATTGAGAGGAACAAATGACTGCAGGTGCCAGTACTTGCCCAGGTTTCTCTACACACTCACCATCCAACTGCCTCCCCACATCCTGAGACCCACACCCCAATTTGTAATGAGGGAAGAGGGTGTGAAAAGGCCAAGTAAACTGTGCACAGCACATCCAGTAACGGGTAGGTCTGGGATTCAGACTCATCTTTTTTCTTCTCTGCTGTACAGACACGCCTCAGAGATGTTGTGGGTTTGGTTCCCAACCACCACAATCAAGCAAATATCACAATGAAGCAAGCAAGGCACATGAATTTTTTTCTTCCCCAGTGCCTAAATTTTTTTTTTAAAAGATTTATTTTTTATTTATACATACAAGCTGGGGTACAAGCCAGAGGTGTGGGGCGGCGAGAGGGTTCACCGGAGACAGAGCGGGTAGCAGAACAGGCAGATCAGAAATACACTGCTGAGGGGAGCAGCGGGTGAGACAGGAGAGGTCTGCTGCACCATGTGGGATTCTCCCTGGCCGGGCGTCGAACTCGCATCGCCGCTGCCGACAGCTCCACAGTGCAGCACTTAACCGCTGCGCCACAGGGGAGGCCCCCAGTGCCTAAATTTTTTTTTTTTAAGATTTATTTATTTATACATACAGCTGGGGTACAGGCCAGAGGCGTGGGGTGGCGAGAGGGTTCACCAGAGACAGAG
>PVIJ01012765.1:0-48132 GCA_004024925.1 Scalopus aquaticus
GTTTTGATTTGCATTTCCTTGATTATAAGTGATGTTGAGCATTTTTTCATGTATCTGTTGGCCATTTGCTTTTCTTCTTTGGAGAAGTGCCTTTTGAGCTCTTCTGCCCATTTTTTGATTGGGTTATTGGCTTTTTTTTTGTTGAGTTGTGTGAGTTCTTTGTAAATTTTTGTTATCAGTCCTTTATCAGATGCATTGTGTGCAAAGATCTTTTCCCAGTTGGTAGGGTGTCTGTTAGTTTTGGTTAATGTCTCTTTTGCTGTACAGAAGCTTTTTATTTTGGTATAATCCCATCTGTTTATATTGTCTTTTACTTCCTTTGCTTTGAGGGATGTGTCTTTCAAGATTTTGCTGAGATGTATGTCATGTAGAGTTCTTGAGGACACACTGCTACATCTTAACCCACTCACCAGCTGATAAAATGCAGGGGTGATTGCAGTTAAGTGCAATAGCTACAGGTAAATAGAACAGTTTCTCTAGACAGATCAATTTATGGGTTTCCTTCTTCCAAGTCTTTCCTCTGGGCAGTTCTAAGAAAGCACCCACCTTAGAAAAGTTTGTAGATTTTCTTTGTGGAATTGTTTTCAGTGAATGAACGTATCTGTTGGATTATCTCCTTAAAAGTCAAGTAGAGAATGTTTGAGTCAAAACATCCTTATGGATTGTTGTATCTACTCCTCTCCCCATTGTACAGATGAGAAAACTGAGACCCATAAAGGTGAAGAGGACTCCATACTATGGCAGATGTGAGCGAGAACCCAGAGTGTCCTCTGTGCCTCACCCTAGGAATGTAAGACTCCGGAAAATTTTCTTTGATGCCTAAAGTCAGCTCCTTCTTAAGGTCCAAAGTGAGGTCTCTGGGTCCATCAGGAAGCCGGTGGGAGCCATCTCTCAGATGTGAAGCCCTCAAGCCACTGACATCTGAGAAGGAGGAGTCATTACCCCTAATCCGTAGATGAGGAAAATAGCCTCTGAGGGGTGAATCTCCTCTCCCAAGATACCAGTCTCTGGATGGACGTATTATTTTTCTAGGGTTATTATAGGGAAGCACCATAGCTTGACTGGCTTAAAACAACAAGAGTTTATTGTCTCACAGTTCTAGAGATTAGAAGTCCAAATCAAGTCATCATGGGTGCTTTCCTTTTGGAAAAGACCTGTTCCAGTTCTCTCTCTGCCTTTCCTCTGTGTCTTTACATCATCTTCCCACTCTGCCCAGCTCTGCATGCAAGGACAGCAGCCATATTGGATCAGGCCCACCCTTGTGCACCAATAGCCACCCTTAGCTGCAGCTTTTCTGAAGGGTCTTCATCAAACAACAGAGAAATACACAGAAAAAGCAGCACAGAGAGTTCTAAAACTAGTGAAAACACCTTCCTTATTGTAAGAGGCAACAAAATTTAAACTGCTTGGAAAAGCTGTTTTTCACCAATCAGATTGACAAAAACCAAGAAGTAAATAAAACCCTGTGCTGATGTGGCTGTGGGGGACAGGCACACTCATCCATTGCTGGCAGGAGTTGAGGTGCTATACAGATCTTCCTCAACTTGTACAATGGGTTACCTTCCGATAAACCCACCTCAAATTGAAATTATTCTAAGTCAAAAATTCATTGACTGCACCTTGACTATGAAACATCCTAAATTAGCCTCCCCGGCCTTAAGCATGCTGAGCCTTAAACAGTTTGTCAAAGTCCTCCAACATGTAAAAATAGTATTGCTGGGTTTCCCTGGTGGCGCAAGGGGTTAAGTCAGCACTATGAAGCTATCAGCAGCCACTGCAACACGAGTTCAATCCCCGGCTATGGTGCAGCAGACCTCTCTTGCCTCGCCAACTGCTCCCCTCAGCAGTGTATTTCAGTAGATCCATCTGTTCTGCTCCCCACTCTGTCTCTGGTGAATCCTCTGACCATCCCACACTTGTGGCCTACACCCCAGCTCTTATATGCATAAATAATAAATCTTAAAAAAAATACAAAATTCTACACTTTTACACCACTGTAAAGTCGCATCATCCTATGTCAGGAGCCCTCTGTGTGCTCCAGGAAGTGAAATTTGACCAATTCTGTCAAAACTACAAATGACACTTCTAAGTATTGTGATATCATAAGATTCAAATCACCTAACTGCCCACTGCATATTGTTTAAATCAGTGACGTCAAGAACCACACAATGGGAAACAATTTCAAAGAAGAAGAAGAAAATTATGTATTTATAATTTTATATATATAATTAATGTAATTGTAAGAAAATAATTTATCTAAAATTATCCATTAATTCACGGTAACTCCCTGTGGACAAATAAGTAAAAAAGAAAAGCACAATATAGAACAAAGTGCCATTGCTTACATAAAAACCCAGTATATATTTATAGGCTTGCACGCATGGGGCATGGATGGCCACACCAAAAAGATGGTATTAGTGGTTATTTCTGGGAAGAAAATAGCATGGCCAGGGAGGGAGGGTGGGGTAGGGCATGGGGCCTAAAAGGCATGCTTTAAATTCTCTTCACCATGGAGGAATTACCTGCTTTAAAATGTACACAATTACAAAGAAAATTCTTACCATCAGGCTATAGGCCCATTTTGTGGTTTATGCCTCCAGGCAAGACTTGAACCTTTTAATGGTTTCCGAAATAAATTCAATTAATTTTTATTCTCACTTAATGAATCCAAATTAAACCAGGCCAGCAAGGGGGAAGCTAAGTAGAGAGAAGCCACAGAGACAAAATGTCACTCCCTGGCTCTCCTCCTCCCTGGCCTCTCTCTGAGCTGGTCATAATTAACCCTTCCTTCTCCAGCCTTCCCACTAACACCGGACCTGGGGTAACTCAAGCCGTAGAGAGTGGCAGGAATTTATTAGTGAGTCTGAGAGACTCAAAGATTCTCGTGTTGGATAGAGATGACTTGGAATCCTGGGCTGACCACTCACAAGCTGTGTGATCCCTGCAACTGAGTTAACCTCTCTGTTGCTTTGTTTTCAGTTCTGCAACATGGAGGGGAGTATCACTTGCTTTATACAATTGCTGTTAGGTGGATTCTACTATGTGGTCCGTCCACCCTACCCACACTGGGCACTATTTCTGCTCAATGTTTTCACATTTTCTGAATACATGTGATGCCTTGGGTGCTGAGCAGGCTCCCAGAGATGACAGAGAACGAGAAGAGTCCAAGTTCTGTCTCACAGAAGATGTATTCCAGTCCTTGTCGCTTTGGTGTACAGTGGGATACTGGTCTATGCTCTGACAAATGGAAAGAACCGGATAAAGGACAGTTATCTGTTTGGGTTTTACATTGGCTCCCTGAGGTCAGAGTTCATCAGCACCCCCTCCAGGTCTGGCACTGGCCCCAGCTCAGAAAGACCTGTTGAGTATGGGAGTAAGAAGCACCTGGGGCTTTCCCTGAGCACCCCCCCATCTCTGTGCGGAACAGAAGCCCAGGAAACTCCCTTTGTAACTGCAACAGGATGCTGGGACTCAAAGCCAAAAAGGGGTAGGGTTTTTAGTCCTGATTTCTAATTAGAGGGTTGGTGAAGACCGTTCAGATAAAGAAACCTGGTTTCTCAGAGGCCTGCGGAGCCCGTGGGTCTGAGCAGCCTGGGAGGCTTGTGCTGTGATGGAGGCAGCTCCCTAACACGGGGAGCCAGGAAGCAGCTGGAGGGGGGGAGGGGGCTGGGGGCGGAAGGTGGGGGAGAAACACATCCCCGAGGCCCCAAAAGAAAGAGAGGACTGGATGGATGAGGACACAGAGGTTCTCTGCTTGGTTATTTGTGGAGAGGGGGCTGGCATTTTAAAGAAATCCTAAGGTCTGTAATTCCATAATAGAATTTCCTCCCATACCGTAAAAAGTCTCCAAGCAAAACAGATACAAGTAAGAAGCTGAGGCTGTTTGGGGGCTGGGTGGGTCTCAGGGATGAGTTTGAGGGTGAGCACTGTGCCAGCACCTCCACATGCATCCATGTGTGGTGAGAGGGGCATAACAGCAGGATTGCCTGGTGGATCTGTAGAAACTTGGGCCAGAATAATGAAAGCGTTAATATTAATATTGGTATTCATATTAATATTAATGCAGCATTATGAGCAAAATGTAAAGATTGACTATGTTAACGATCAAGAAAAGACCCTGAATTTTCAGAATCTGTAATTTTTCAGGCATTTAAAAAACATTCCTTTAATTAACCCAAAGCAATGCTGTTCCCATTTTAGATTTGAAAATACCAAACGCAAGGGAAAAATAGCGCTAATGACTATGGTCTGAAAGGGAGGGCCTCAGGGCTCCATGGAGAGACCACACCAGTTGCTGAAGCCCAGGCTCCTCCTGTGGAGGAGACACCAGCAACTGCACCCCCTCTGCACATTCAGAACCTGCTGGGGACTTTGTTTCTTTGGCGGGCTGCACTATCCCTCCTAAACCTGTGGAGAGCTGATGTGCCATTATGCTCAGAAATTGTCTTTGCCTGTTTTTCTTGGATGATAGAGACCATCTGGCTGGAAAAACACATCATCTGACAGGGATAGGACACTGCTCTGAACCAGACCCTGTGCCAGGAGTCATGGAGGCAGAGAGGAACGACACACAGACTCAGTCCCACTGGGCCTGGGGGCCAAGTGCAGCCTCGAAGCAAGGCCCACCTGGGTCTGAATCCCACCCTGGGCACTTGGCAACCATATGACCCTGGGCAAGTTCCCTGAGTCCTGTGAGCCCACTTTTCACTGTGGACATTGGGTAACCACATCCTCATGGAGTTCATGTAAGGATTAAGTGATGGTATGTTTAGAGTTCCAGGTTACAGCCGGTGGTGCTTAATGTTAATCTTACAGCTGGTCTTCTTATTAATAAAAAGATATGCTAGATCTAAAGCTAAATCAGCCTTAGAGTTTAGCTCATTGGCAGATGAACAGAAATGCAGATTCTTAATGGGGGCTTCCAGAAGCAGGATCAAGGGAGAGAAGGAAGAGGGAATAAATCAAATGATTCCCCATGGCAGAGCACAGATTTGTTATAGACTGAGTGCTTGTGTCCCTCTCAAAATTCATATGTTGAACCCTAATCCCTAATATAATGGTCTTACAAGAGGGACCTTGAGAGGCATTCAGATCATGAGGTTGTAACTCTCATGGATAGGATAAGTGCTTTTATAAAAGAGATCCCAGAGAGCTTCTTTGCCCCATGTGTTGGGGGGAAACGGACAGCCTGAACAAACTCCAGACAGGTTTTTACGGACCCCAACCCCACCTCAGACCAGAGAGATCCAAGACACCAAGGACTACAAATTCCATAATGTAATCATCACCAAGGGGAGGATTGCTGGGAACTGAGGGTGGTGTCAAGCAGCCAGGTTTGGTCTATAACCAGACACGTGGGCCTTGGGGGTTCTCTTGGCTGTTCGCTGAGTTTTAATGCATCATTGGGATTCCAGCTCAGCGAAACTGGTGGGGCACAGTCACCAATTTATTCTCTTTCTTTTTCCCTTCCTTTTGTAAATAAACCCTTTATTAAGTTTATTGGGTGGGCCTGCAGTTGAGTCTTTTTATAAGTCCCTTTTAAGCGCATGGGCAAGGACCCACAATCAGGCACCCCATTTTACATCGGGGCTGCCCTGTAACCCAGCCACCATGTGAAAACAGGAAAAGTCAGCTGTCTCCAATGTGGAAAAGAGATCTCACCAGAACCCAACCATGTTGGAACCCCGATCTCGGGCTTCACAGCTCCTAGAACTGTGAGCAAGCCCGGTCTGCGGCTTCTGTGATAGCAGCCCAAATGGACTAAGACAAGGTCTCAACATGTCTTTAATGCTTGATTTGACCAATTTGTCTGGAAAAGTGGAATCTGGTGTGTTACTTTCCTTAATGCTCAAGATAACCAGCAGGGCAGGAAACAATTCCTTTTCGATTTGACAGATCACGAGACTGAGACTTGAAGAGATAGCAGTCACCCAACCGTCACTGACATGGAGTTCATTGGTTCATTGATTGATTCATTCAATCAGCAAGTACAGTGCAGCCCTCTGATGTGGCAGGCTCTGTGCTAAAGACCAGTGTACCACGTGCCCCCTAGAGAACTTTTTTTTTTTAAAGATTTATTTTTTATTTATGCATACAAGCTGGGGTACAGGTCAGAGGTGTGGGGCGGCGAGAGGGTTCACCAGAGACAGAGTAGGGAGCAGAACAGGCAGATCAGAAGTACACTGCTGAGGGGAGCAGCGGGCGAGGCAGGAGAGATCTGCCGCACCATGTGGGATTCTCCCTGGCCGGGCATCGAACTCGCGTCGCCGCTGCCGACAGCTCCACAGCGCAGCGCCTAACCGCTGCGCCACCGGGGAGGCCCCCCCTAGAGAACTTGACCCCTTTTTTCCTCTCCTCAGTGGGCTGATGGAGTCTAAATAGCCAGATAATTCATCTTAATTAGAAAGAGATGACTAATGAAGCTCATACTGACTATCTGAGGCAATGACCAAAAATGGACTATGAAACCTAAGTAACTTCAAAATGAAACCTACAGGTAGCAAGTGAGAGGTGTCGCTCTATTGGAGTCACAAGCGGGGACAAGTGTGCACTCCACTCAGCACACACTCAAGTGGTAGGGAAATAGTACTAATAACATTTTGCTTTGGTTACCAGAGTCCCTGTCTTTCTAGCAGTATCCAGCCTCTGTTCATACTATATGATGTGGAAATCCTCTAGTTGATCCCAAACCATGTCATCAAGACAGACGAGAGAACATGTGTATCCAATTCCTGGCTTTTGAATTTCTAAAGCCATTGTCTAATCACAAAAATACAAAAAATAAAGAGAAATAATGTGGAAGAAAATCAGCAGCCACTGGGCACAGAAAGAGCCAACAGCGGCTTTCAAGTCAATCATACGACAAAGCAAAGCAATATTGGTTGTGAAGATGCCCTGTGGTTTTGCCCACCGTTGTTCCAAGCCCCTAAGCTGTCAACACAAGAAGAAACAACAATGGAATATTTTAACCAGATCCATACAGCAGCAAAAAGCCATTAAGATAAAGATTGTATCCCCTAGTACTTGTATTGTTCATACATTGATTGCCTCCAACCAGGGAAACAATGGTCTTCTAAATGTAAATAATGTACCGCCTTTACACACAGCTTTAGGAAATTACCTGGTTCTGACTGGTTCTGAAACAAATGCTTTCCTCTTTTAAAAAGATTTATTTTATTTATTTATGCACACAAGAGCTGGGGTATAGGTCAGAGGTGTGGTGGGTAAGAGGATTCACCAGAGACAGAATGGGGAGCAGAACAGGCAGACCGAAAAGCACTGCTGAGGGGAGCAGTGGGCAAGGCAGGAGAGGTTTGCTGTGCCATGCGGGTCAGCTCCCTGGCCAGGGATCTAACTCATGCTGCAGTGGCTGCGGATAGTTTCATAGTGCTGAGACTTAACCCCTTGCACCACCAGGGAGATCCCTGAAACAAATATTTTCTTACAATAACGTGGTGTTGTTTTTTTACCCTGTTGTCCTCAACCTTCCTTCCACAAATGTATATTAGCTGTAACTTACATTTGGAAGGGGATTGCACATGGCCAGAATTCTTCCCCTAGTCCTATTCCCCTGGGGTTAACCCTCATCCTTCACTCTGAAAATATTACTCCTTTACTCATCTTTTCTTACTACAACAGTGTCTGTTACTTTTGGCCAGTGGTTGGAGGGGAAGGTGACAAGCAGGAACAGAGGTATAGAGATAGCGCCCAGAAAAAGAGGTCAACCCAGGGGCCATGAGCAGAAGGCAGGACAGCCTGGAAAACCACCTAGAGACCAACCCCAACAGTCCAGTTTCTATAGCAGTGGGCATTGGTTGGCAGTGCCAAGAAGTTGGGCTGACTATTAAAGAAACTGAGGAGCACTCATCACCTGCAACCTCACAATGTCCATCAATATCGTGCTGTCTGCCCCTCAACTCACCTGGACAGCTGGGACACCTTTCCAATTTCCTGGGACCCTCATGAGTACCCCCCCAGGATATGGAGTAGGTGTCAAGTGAGACAGAGAAAGGTTGTGGTATAGACCAATAGCTCCTCCCCGCCATGCATTGAAATGCAATAGCAGTCAGTGTTCTCCCCAGACATATCATAACATATATAACTCCCTAACTTGTTGGGTTTGGGGGGTTTTGTTTTGTTTTCATCACAAAGTCAAATTACATATATTGATCTGAGACTTGCTTTTCCCAGTTCATAATAGACCTTAGAGATCTTTCCTTGTTAGAATCCACAGGACTATGTTGTTCTTCTACCAGCTACAGAATAATCCATAACATGGAACAACAAAATGTTTAAGTCCCCTCTAATCTGAACTTTATATTGTTTCCACCCACCACCTTTATGAAGTAATGTTGCCGTGAAATCCTGTGTGTGCTTTTGGAGTATGAAATTTCTAACCAAATTCTGATAGCATCTGCGCTTTCACATTCTATAAAGGTGGCATTTTTGTACCCTTCAGTTGTAAATGGTTTGATGAAAACTTAGAGGAGAAAGAGATTTGACCAAGACCCCATCTTGGCGGCTAAAGAGGTAGAGATGGGATTTGAATCCGGGTCTGTGCTTCCACTCCTGATGGTGGTGGACAGCTGCCTAGATTAGACTGAGTTTCTGTTGCCAGGGCAACAAGGGACTGCAATAAGTTTGGAGGAGCTAGGCATCCTGTGGGCAGGGCTGGGTCCTAAAGGCTCAGTCCTGTCTGTCCCGCACCCCAGATCCCACCACTAGCTTCCTGAGGTCACTCCTCATCCCCGAGGCAATAACCGCCAGACCCACCCATCCAGCTGGTATCAAGGTAACAAACAAAACAAATGTGCTGCCTGGGTCCCCCTGACACACAGATGGCTGAGGCTGGCTTTCTCCTTCAAGCCCCATTACAGATCTGTCTGGGAGGCAGCTGCATGGCAGGGGGCGGGTGCAAAGCAGCAGCTCTCAGCACACTCTATGACCGGGCCCTCAACACAGTCCCCATTAGTGAGGGCTAATGAATTTCCTGCTGAGGTTTACTTGGAGTGTCCCAGTTAACAAGGAAACAACCAAGACAGATCTTGGGGCTTGGTTCAATTTCTCCCTCTGAAGTTGGGAAGAGACTATTTTATTTTTCTCAAAATGCATTACTTAAAGGCAGTATTTCAAGTAAGAGGGTCAGAGAGCAAGCAGAGTTTAGCACTAATTGGCAAGGAATTCATTCATCTCCCTCCCGTTCAGCAGGTGCTGCGTGCAACCCGCTCCTTGAACTGCTGGTTAATTCACTGTAACCCACACGACTTCCATCACGCCTACTTATTTATTACACCAGGTAGCAAGTGTCTACTTGTCTTTCTTTCCTAGAATGGGAGCCCCTGGCATTTCCGGAAGGCACGCACCCATGCTGCATCCTCTCCACATCTTGCACCATGTCAAAGAGAAGTAGGAGCTCCATGAATTCATGAAAAGAGGCAGGATTCATTCATATATTTGATCAATATTCCACACCTACAATACACCATTCTCTGCTCTCCACCTGGGTTTGTCTGATTCTGTGGCCAATAAATGAGCAAGCTATGATACATGGTGATTTCAGGCAAGAGTCCTGGTCTGAAAGTCAGAGAGATGGGTTCCAGCTGGGTCAGCTCTTGGGGCTCCCATGTCCCTGGAAGCAGCTTTGAGGAAGCGTTGAAAATCTTCATCAGCGTGTGTAGCCCTTCCAGATATGTTGCTTGCTGAGTATCAGATGTGAAACTGAAGCTATCAGTCTTGGGGAAATCGTGCTGGTCACAGACAGAAAAGTAGAGGGATTAATTTTGAGGGCAAGCCACCGGCAGGCAGCTGGCAGCGGCTGCGGTCACGGCAGGGCAGCCGGGATAAGGGTATGGCCCTGGACTCAGGAGGACACAGCTGTGAAGACTTGCTCCGTGGCTTCCTAGCTGTGGCCTCCCTTGAAAGCTACTAGTCTTTCTGAGCAGTTTACCCCGATCGGTTTCATGAGTATTTGAGGAAACAGAGTTGAGATAGTGACATGGTCCTGTGTTCTAGAGTCTAGTGGCCTGGGTTCAAATGCTTATAACTAACAGCTTTATTGTAGTTGGGGACCTCACACATATCATTCATGGTCAATTTTTTTTCATATAGAAAAGTAACTAACAGTCTTGCAGTTTTTGAAAGTTTAAAATAAACTCTCAATAGATGGTAGTTATTAACACCCACAGTAAGAGTTAAATATACGCCTTGGGGAATGGGTTTGAATAATTGAGTGCCTCATGGGAGTAAACTAGACAATGATGGGGTTACTCAGTGACCTGAGCCTGGCATCTTGGGATTTTAGGGGGTTAATGTATTTGCAGTGGGCCTGGCCGGAGGCAGGACCTTCTGGGACCATGAAGTCATCTCATTCACTGGGTGGGAGGAAATCCTGACTTCTGACCTGGAGAGTGCTATTTGGGAGGGAAGCCCTGAAAGCAGACACCTTGGCCCATGCATCTATCCCGTGTCTTTTTTTTTTTTTTAAGATTTTATTTATTTTTGCATACAAGTTGGGGTGCAGGCCAGAGATGTGAGGCGGTAAGAGGGTTCACCAGAGACAGAGTGGGAAGCAGAACAGGCAGATTGACTGAAATACACTGCTGAGGGGAGCAGTGGGCAAGGCAGAAGAGGTCTGCTATGCCATGTGGGATTCTCCCTGGTCAGGCATCAAACTCGCACAGCGGCTGCCGACAGCTCCACAGCGCTGCGCTAACCCGTTGCGCCACCAGGAAGGCCCTATCCCAAGTCTTATGACTTTGTTAAAAGGCTTTGGGATCTGTTTTAGTTTTCATGTACTTATAAGTACATGAAGCTTATTGGTGCCTTGAATGGGAAGAAAATGAAATAGTGAGTGGAGAAATAAGGGGGAGAAGCAAGAAATGGGTGATGGAGCTATCTTAGAACCCCCTCTGGTATAACTGTGGAAATGTATGCTATTTTGAAGAAAGAGGAAGAAGATGAGGAAAGTAGTAGCAGAGAGAAAGACATTTTAAGTTCTCTATGCATAGCAGGAGCGGTCAAGGAGGTACATACCATTCAGTTCTATGAGGAAGGAGAAATGATCAAGGAGGGCTTCTCAGAGGAAGTGATATTTTACTGGGATCTGAAAAACTAAGTGTTTCTCAGTCTTAGTACCTTGGAAACAGCATTCCAGGTATGGGATGCAACACACACATAGTTTCAAAAAGGCAGTGACTGAAGGCAGTGGCAAGTTTTACCTGAATGTATTTCACAGCAACCCAAACCTCAGCACTCTATATGAAACAAGCAGCCAGAGAGACTTTGAGAACAGCACACTATGACAGTCTTTTCTCTTCTCCAAGTAAGTGGAAGCAACAAGGGAAACGCATCTGGCCTGGAAAGCTATGTCCAGGGATGGGAAGTCGCCTTTATAAGGACCATCTGTCATCCCTTTTAAGCCTCACAACAACCCTGTAGGGTAAGGACCATCACACCCATTTTGGAGATGAGAAAACTAAGAGCTGGAAAGAGTTGTACAAAGTCACACTTGGGTTACAATGTCATGGCGGTCTTCATGCCATTCAAATTCTGTGTGAAACTGACTTGAACTGCAGTCCCCTAGATTTCTGCAAATTCCCCAGGGCCTCCCCTGTCTGGCCTCTTCTCCTTCCTGGGGTCCAGTCTACCAGTAGCATATAGATATGCTGCCTTGGGTCCCCCAGACTTGACATGACTCCTTCCCCACTATGGCAGGGATTCAGGCCACCTCCACTCACCTCTTCCTCCCAGGAATGGAATATTGACTATGGCATCTGGCAAAGACCTCACTAAAAACTACAGCTCCCAGCAGCCTTTAAGCTGCAAAGACTTTCAATCACAGTGACTTGGCCTTACCTTTTTGGCAAGCCAAGCCAATATCAGCAGCATTCCCCTGTGAGGAAAATAGTCTGAAAAATTCTTTCTGGGTCCACCAATCCCAATCAAAATACCTGTGTATATTTCATACCTTTTGTAGATTTTTTCTGGCCATTCAAGTCAAGGGAGCAGTCATATCAAACCCTGTGCAACCTGCCATTTTTACATCTCCTCCTACTTCTCCCCGTTCCCACCATCTCTTCCCTCTGAAGCCCAAATTCTCCAGGATTCTAAACTTTGTTCCCTCCATTAGAGTACTATCACAGGCTCAGCAGAACAAAACACCCTCCTCTTCATAAAATTCATTTTGATTGTGTGTGTGTGTGTGTGTGTGTGTGTGTGTGTGTGTGTAAGGAGCCAATTATAATTGTTTCCCATTATCCCAGAGATTATGTTCCAAGACGCCATGGATGCCTGAACTCCTGTCTGTACTAAACCCTATATATGCTGTGTTTTTTCCTATGCATACAGACCTCTGATAAAGTACAATTTATACACTAGGCATAGTTAAGAGATGAACAACAACTCATAATAAAAAAAACAGTTACAACAGTTGTTACATAGTATATGTAGCATGTATTACAGCAATTATAACTCATGATGTATATACCAAATTACATACAATGTATAAACTGTAATATATGGTGAAATATGTAGAGGTGATCTCTCCAATTTTCTTATTATATGTGATGTTTTCAGACCACACTTGACCAAGGGTAACTGGAATCACGGAGGGCCGCAGGCCAGCCTAGGATGGAGTGCCTGATGGCCACCTGCTTCCCTCATAGTGACTATTTTCCCAGGAGGGAAGGGGACATCTGTGGGACTGTGTTTCCTGGTTTTCCCACAGCTCCCCTCTGGGCATGCCCTCTGGGCATGGCAGTCTTCTCACCCTCAGCAATGGAAGGGCACCACCTACAGAAAACCCCTTGGCAGGGACCCCAGGACCCCAGGACCCTGTGCCAGAGTTGGTGGGGATGGGAGGGCAGAAGTGTCTCTTGTCTCCTTCAAAGTGTTGGAGCCCACATACAGGGCAGCTGCAAATTCATCCCGGAAACAGGAGGAGCTGGGGGTCCTGAAGCAGCCTCCTTCTCCAAGCTGGACCACATCCCAGCTGGGGCGGCATCTCCATGTGGGCTCCCTGCAGTGCTTGTTGATGGTTTTCAGCTCTGAGTGGTTCTATCTGGAAACACTGTTTGGCCTGGTCTGCCCCCTCCTCCCTACCCCCTGCAAGCCAACTAACCTCTGCCTTCAAAGCAAATAAAGGCACATCTCATTTCACTGTGGTTCATTTCTTTGCTCTCGCAGAATTGACCTTTTTTACACACCAAAGTTCTGTGTCAAGGGTGATGTTTTTCCAACAGCCTGTACTCACTTTACACCCTTGTCACATTTTAGTAACTCTCTCAGTATTTCACATGTTTTCACTCCTATTACTGATCTGCCAGGGTGAGCTGCAAACAGTCTCTGAGGGTGCCATGTTACCCGTTGGAGGGAGTTGGATCCAGCTTTCCAACCTGAATTATCGCTGTTGGGCAGGTGAATCTTCCAAAATAATTGTAGCCACCTGAAGTCCCTGCCACTTAAACAAGAATGGATGTGTAACTTTATTTTTTTTTGGAAGATTTTCTTTATTTATGCATACAAGCTGGGGTATAGGCCAGAGGCATGGGGCGGCGAGAGGGTTCACCAGAGACAGAATGGGGAGCAGAACAGGCAGATCGACAGAAACACACCGCTGAGGGGAGCAGCGGGCGAGGCAGGAGAGGTCTGCCGCGCTATGTGGGGATCTCCCCAGCCGGGAGTCAAACTCGCATCGCTGCTGCTGACAGCTCCACAGCACAGTGCTTAACCGCTACGCCACCGGGGAGGCACTGGATGTGTAACTTTAAATGGAAGGATGCTTGTCAAGAATAACAAGGTGGAGGAGACAGCCACGGCCCAAGGCTGCATGGCAGGCCTTGCCCTTGCCTTGCCATAATCATAACATCCTCCAGTCTGGAATCTAGATCTTCAGCAGCCCCCTGGTGTAACGGGGGCTGAGAAGGACTGAGACCAAAGTCCAGTATGGATGGTGCCCCTGGAGGGGGGTTGCAGATGAGGATAGATAGCCTCAGGCAAAATGCTAGAAAGGTATTACAGTTTGGGGTGGAGACTCTGATAGGAAATAAAAGGGACAAGGGACGGAAGTAGAAGGAAGTAGAAGAAATGCAGTTGCCATGATGTCAAAGAGGCAATCCAGTGGTTGGATATGCAGCCGCCACGATTGAGAGTTTGGAAATTAGCTGCCAGGAGCTTTTGAGCCGCCAGGATGCAGAGTTCTGGACTGAGCGTTTTGGAATCTTCAGTGACTTTGGGGCCAGTGACTTTGGCGCCCACTGCACCAATCTTCAAGAGGAAAAGTTTGAAGTCTTTGCAAGTAGCTGAGTGACAGAAACTGCTCCCAGTTTTGTTTTTACTCCAGTCGAAGGTAGAAGACAAAGACCCAGAGCAGGCACCTTCCTAAAATGCGTGAGTGCAGTCTGTTGGGCCATCTGGCAGCTGTAGATGCTGTTTTCAGTGTTGCTGGCCTGGTGCTGTGCGGGGCACCACGGCGGCTCTGGGAGCATCTCCAGCTGTGTCCTGAGCTGTCCTGATTGGAACCTGACCTACAGTCTGGCTGCTGCATATCTGCAGAGGCAGGAGACGTCATCTTGGACACGTGCCCTATAGTTTGGAAGAGGAGCTCCACGTACTCAGTGGCAGGAAGACACTGCCTTTGTTGTTTCTTATTTGGGAATTAAAGTACTAGACACTGCTTTAAGTAAGGTAAATGCCCATATCTTGGCCTCAGTAACTCTTTGTTTTTCCCTGTTTGTTAAATAAATCTCATTGTTTTTTTTCCCTAAGTTTGAGTAGTCTTGCAATTAGGTGCAGAACTAGGATAGTGACTAGTTAGTAATTTGGGCAGTGCCTTTGGCTGGTTTTAGTGCCCTCTCCTGCCCGGTATCATTGGGACAGTCCCCATCACGTTCTGACAATGGTCAAGGGACATACAGAGCCTCTGCCCATGCACTCAGGCCTCCCACATTCAGTCAATTCCAGTTTTTTGGAAGCAGAAGTTACTAGCCAGGTCAGTCACTGGCACGTGGGTGGTGGGGAAGCCTGCCACATCTGGAGTGTGCTGGAAACTCAAGCATTAGGGGTAACAGGAAAACATATCTTGTAAGAGAACCATGCAGCTGTGGTGTTACCCTTTTGTGAAACAAGACCATTGTCCTTGTGAAAAGTCTCCTTCTAAGACAAAAGGCCAGTGGGTGGGTTCATTTATGGTTGTTGCTGGTACAAATCACTATACATTGGGCACCTAAAGCAAAGTAAACTTATTGTCTTACTGTTGTAGAGATGAGGGCCCAATCTTATTGGCTAAAACCAAAGTGTAGGCAGGCTAGCTCCTCCTAGAGAGCCCAGAGCAGAATCCACCCTCAGCTGCCACCTGCCAGAAGTTACTCTCCTTTCTAGGCTTGTGGGTACATCACTCCAACCTCTGCTTCCATCCTTCTCTACCTGCCCTCCAAATCCCCCCATCTTCTTGGGACTACACTTGGGATAATCCAAAATCACTTATGGACAGAGACCGGGAATCTGAGGCCGATGAATCTGTACAAACATACTTACCAACTAACCCTGGGCTGGGGGGAGGAAGAAAGGGTATATACAACCCTTTGTGCAGGGCTTCGAACATGACAATGAAGAATTTGAACTTCACTTTGCAGGCAGTCAGTTCTCCTTCAGGAAATTTCTCTAGGGGAGGCTGGGCTCTGAATCAGTAAACTTCTCTGAGAGCCACCTAGGACAGGTGCTCCTGGCCTCCTCTCTCCAGGAATCCTGTCATCTCTGAGGGTTGGTGAAGCCCTACAGCCCTGCCCTTGGTGTTACGGAATGGCACTGGCACAATGAAGCCAGGTTGGGCAGAAGTCCAGAAGATACCCAGCCAAAGCCTGGGAGAACTGATTCTATTAGACTCTCAGATATTCTCTAGACTCAGGAATTCTCCTTTCCCTCATTTCCACCTTAGAAACAAAGTGCATCTGGCCTGTAATTGGATTCTACGCATTGCTGGGGGGCAATTTCTCTGAAGTGGGGGAGCTACGCTGATCCTCTGGCAGAATTTTTTTTTTAATATATATTTTTATTGTTATTTATGTCTTTTACAGTTTGTATTCCCCTTGGGTAGCCCACCACCAATTCACCCGTGATCCATCTCCATGGTCCCTTGTGTTCTTTTCTATTCCATTTTGTGCGATTTTCCTTCCCTCCGCCTCCCCCCCCCCCCCAGCTGATTGTCTCTCTCCTATTTGGTTTCCTTATAGTCCTGTTATAAGTGAAACCATTCGATATTTTTCTCTTTCTTTCTGGCTTATTTCATTGAGTATGATCCCCTCTAATTCCATCCATGTCGCTGCAAATTGAAGGGGTTTTCTTTCAGAATTTTCATTCCTGGGGGCCACCCCAGTCTCGTCCCACTTGACAAAAGAAGACCCTGGGCAGAGGGCAGAGCCGGGACTAGGAAGGAACCAGCGGAAATGCCAAGATCACCTTCCAGACAAAAGTTGTCTCATTAGCATGTAAATGGTGTAGCTCCTGCTGAGAGCCAGAGGGGTGAAGCCCTGATCTGCCCAGGAGTAGGGCCTGATCCTGTTCTAATCTGGTGTGGGAGTGTCAGTTGAATGTCACCTGGGGACCAGCTCAAGGTGTCAGGGGGTCCCCATGCCCATAGAACATGTTAGCAAACAGGGGCCTGGGAGTCCCTGGCCAACCCCCTCACAGACCAGCTCATTCTCTCTCCCCCTCACCTAGACATAATTCCCAGCAAGCGTGCATTTTTATTGGCTCACAGCTGTATTCTTTAGCACCTAAACAGTGCCTGACACCTAGTAGTAGTTGAATAAATGTTTATTGAATAAATGGCTAGTATGGTCAAGAACGTAGACTCTCGAGGCAGTCAGATGGGGTGCACCTAGCACCGGTGTCTACCAGTTGTATCACTGTGTCGACCAGACCCAGGTCAGCTCAACTTTCTCACAGGGGAGGCTTTAATAACAGTATCCTTCTCCTCAGGTGGTTGTTAAGCTTCAGTGAGATCAGACCAGCACCCTGCTCTGTGGTGGGAGCACTCACTAAATGCTGGCTGCTGTTGCTATACCCCTTCATAGTGTGGGACAATTGGCCATTTTTTGTTTGGAGCTCTCAAAGGCAAAGAAAGTCATATTTCACAGTACTCCAGTGATCTGCTTCAGGCCTCCAACAACCAATGTGTGGCGAACAGAACTATAACCAGGACTGTCTACAAAAGTAGCTAACTATATATCGGTTCTGCTCCCATCTGTGTGTGGACATCTGTCTTGGCCCACCTGGCACCCATCCCCCACCCTCCCAGTTCCAGCACCCTGATTTCACTTTAAGAACCAGCCCTTCTACATCCCAGTCCATGTGGCTCTAGTGGGGGAGACTTGACTACACCTCTCTGCTTGGAGAGTAGACCTTGACAGTGAATGGGTAGACATGTCACTCTCCAGGCCAGTATAGTGACTGTTGGCTGGAACTTTTGGAAAATAGGCTGACTTCATCTATTAGAGTTGCCAAGCAAGTAGGATGTGAGTGAAAGTGGCTCAGGGTCCCCATATGGAAAAAGTCTAAGTCCAAAAGCCAAAACAGAACAAAAATGGAGAGGAAAAACAAGGAGAAAGAATACAAACTAGGGGCCTCATTTGAGTCCCTGGATACAGCTATGCCTGAAACACAGCCAGGCAGCAAAGAAAGGAATTTCCCCTGCAGTGTTGTGATTCAGAGGGTAAGAGCAATGAGGGCAAACTGACAGGACAGCCATGGGGGAGGAAGTTGGTGAACCACAGACCTCAAGAAATAAGATCAGGACCATGGAGAGAATTCTGGGAAGCCCATGTGAATGCAGTCTCATGTCTCCTGTCCCAAACCACCTTTCTCCCAGACTGAGGTGGACAACAGGAGGGAGGAGCCCAAGAGGAACCTTTCCTTGGGTCAGGAATCAGGACCAAGATTCCAGCTGCCCCACTAATAAGAGTATGTCAGTGCTGACCTGGTTACATGATGCCCCAGCTGAGTGATTTTAGACAAGTGACTTTCCCTCTCTGAACCTCAGTTTCCTCATCTGCAAGATGGGGATCAGGACCCCAATCTCCAAGGGTTGCTGGAAGAAGAGATGGGCACATAGTCCACTCTCAGCTCTTCAAGGAGAGTTCCTTTTATGCCAATTGGTGAATTCACCAGTTCCCCTGACAAGGAATGTGTTTATTTGGGGCCTGAAATTTACCTGCTAACCTGATCAGAATAGTATTTTTATGGCCTCATCCTCTTGCCACTGGGACAAGAAAGGTGTTTTATGGTGCAAGAACATTTTTGCCCAGTTCTTTTAAATCTTCCTTGCAAGGCTTAGCACAGAATCACTCAGACGGTAAGCAGTATTGAACAAATGGCCCAGGCTATTGCCTCTGGCACCCTGGGCCTCTGGTTGACCTTGGCATTGTTCACACTTCTGCAACAGCCCTGGATCGCTCTTCCTGAGCACATAAGGCCATGAGTGGTGATCTTAGACAGCTGGACTGTCGATGCGTATCTGCTTGAAAAAAGTCGCCAATTATTTACACAGCCCTGTTCCTAACAGTTACTCGTTGATATGGCTTTGATGTCCCAAGGAACTGCTGTATTTTGCCATCTATGACCAGTTCGTATGTCAATTTCAAAATGCATTCATTATTGGTGTTGCAATCTAAACCCTAAGGCAGGGGTCACAAATTCCAATGTCCCCACCGGAATCAAATAGAAGTGAATGGCGAAGCTTGCTGGGTGTGAGACAACAGGGCACACAGAAGCCACCTATAGATCACTGAGTCGGAGCCCCTAAAAGAGGCAGCTTGCCCTGGCTCCACCTGGTCCCTGCTGTATGCTAAAGTGGTTCTAGTGTTGCCCAAGTCTTCCTGTTTTCTAGAGAAACTGGATGCTTGTGTTTTACATAAAATCTTCTGCATTTCAGGCATATCAACCAGATCTCCAGGCTCTCCATTTTCAAACTTTCAAACTTGCTCCAGATCTTTATAAGCCTGTTTAAATGAAAATAAACATTTAGTATTGGTGCAGTGGTCCTCAGATCACAGAATACTTTCCCAGGTGACAGTTTGGTTTTTAATTTTCCTCTTCTTTTCTTCTCTCTCTTCTCTGCCATCTCCTCCTTCTTTTCCTCCTCTTCTTCTTTGTAGCTGCTGAGTTTTTTAAAATAAGCATCCACACCAGTGAGGGGGAGTGAGGGTGGGAGAAGGTGAGGAAACAGGCAGGGCAGGAGGAGGGAACTCTGCTCTGCTGGTGATTAAGCTCAAAATTCATCCATCTTGATTTCATAGACCCAGGGACATGTGGTCTTTGAAAATCAGGCACCACTTCTTCAAAACAATCTTATTCTGATGGGTGCTGGTTTCGGCTGTTGCATTTAACGTGGAACCTCTTCCCCAGATGGTTGGTACAGATAAACTTGACCATTCTGTCTGGAACTCAAGCATCCAGGAAATTGCCAATGCCACATCTCCTTACTCAAGTGTAGAGGGGGAGGCAGATTGGACTCTGAGAACTAGAAACAAATCAGTTTCTAATTTTTCTGAGTATCTCTCAGGGGCCAAGCTGAGGACTGGAGGTACAAAGACAGATCAGACACCCTTGCTCTTAAGGAGCTCACAGTACTGCTGAAATACCCCCATCTGTGCTATTACCAGAGCCTCATTTTGCCCAGGTGGGTCCCAGGTGTGAAATGAAATAGCCACCCAAGTCTGAGCTCATTTCCTCATCTGTGCAGTAGGGATAACTCCATCTAATTGGCAGGTTGTTGTGAGAACTAAATGAAAAAACAGAAGACAAATACCAGACTAGAGTAATACACAAATATTAGCCTATATTTCTTATTTATTTATTTGATTATTTATTTATTTATTTATTTATTTATTTATTGCTGAAAATAGCCTGGGAAATTCATTTCCAGTTTCTGAAGGCTCACAACCTAGGAAGGGGGCAGCATCTGTGTAGGAGAGTGAGTCATACAATATTGGATCCACATCTTGGCTTCACTACTCTCTGTGACTTTGGACAAGTTCCTTCATCTCTTTAACCCTCAGTTACTTCTATAAAATGAGAATAAAACCTACCTCAAAGAATCAGTGTGAAAAAACACCATATAATGACAGCAGAGTGTCTGGCTCTTAATAATGCACAGAGAATATTCCTTCTTATTCCCTGTGTCCCAGGGAAGAAAACCTTAAAGTCCCAGAGTTACTGCTAGTGTTGGTACACAATCAAGGGGAACACAGGGACCCCAAACTGTTAGGGGTGCATGTCCTAAACAAATTAGCCATCCATGCATACAAAATCAAAGAAAGCAAACTCTTAGTATGAAAGATCTTCAATAAATTAATGTGCATTGAAAGGGAAGTAAATAAAGGATATTCCTAAAAATAGTTTCCCAATAAAACTCCCCAAATTATCCATCCCCTCATGGGCAAATGCACAAACAGGGTCAAGCTGAAAGCTTGCTTCTAGTCTAAGGTAACTTCTGGTGGAGAACATTAAAAAGGGGTTAGGCAGGTCTTAGAGAGCTGGAATAGAAGATACCACAATAACTTAACAGCTGCCATTATCATCCTCCCCACAGGTGTGTTATGTACAGGTGTCTTCTGTGTATCTCTACCTATCTTTACTACATGTCTCCGGAAAGTCCCTTGGTATAAGCTAAAACCGGAAAAGCAAGAGAGAGAAAGGGAGACAGGCCCACCTGCTTAGCTCCACCCCAAGTTCCCAGTAGCTCCCCAGCTCAGCAAGTCCAGTTCATGGCATGCTAGGAATTGTAATCCAAGGCAGCTGCAAGCAAGAGGAGCAGGGAAAATGGCACTTCCCCTTCACAGACACATGTCTGTAACACTAGCATGCCATATCCCTTTGCCATGCTCAGTCCTCACGCCTGACTTATCAACTTTGACCAGGGCTCAGCCAACCCAGTAACTCTTCAAGAAAGGAGGCCCAGACTCCTAAGCTAGAAAGGTTCCCAAGGATCTAGAATAACATAAAAGTGTGACCTTTAAACCATTGAGGGGGAGGAGTCAGAATTGAGGGAGAACTTCAGACCCAGGCAGAATGTCAAGTAATGCAAATTAGTGTGGGTACCCCCTCCATATCGTCGTCAAATGTAAAATTCCAGCAAGAAAGTCAGAGAGGGCAGTGTTTTATCTGTTCAAAACCCAGGAAATTTGATTTCCTCTCTACATACAGTAGGTGGGGGTAGAATTTGACCTTAAGCAGTGGTTCTTGACCCTGGCCACACACTGTCAGAGTTGGGGAGCATGAAGTACTGACATGGAGCATTACGATTTCAAATTCTAATGTGCAGTCAGGTGATCATAGTGTGAGGCCAGGGCTGAGAATCCATGGAGACGTGAGATGAGCGACAACTTAGTTTCCCCCTTTCTAAATATTCCTAATGCTAAATTCCATTGATGCTGAGATGCAATTTTCTTTTCACATTTTAACATCTTTGAAATAATAATGCCTTATAATCATCGTGATAAGAAAGGACTGCGCTGTAATTTCGTTGCCAATGTTCTTCTGTCTTAACAGTATATGAAATAATGGTGTGTCTTATAATCAACGATGAAATATGATCTTAAGTATTTGTTCTTCTTTGCAGGGAGACAGTGATGAAGAGCAGCGTTGTTCCCACACTTGACTACATCAGAGCTGGCTGAAGTGCCATTAAAACAGAATATTGGGGCCCCACCCCCAGAACTTCTCATTCAGCAAATTGGGGATGGGACCCAGGAATTTGCATTTCCAACATGTTCCCAGGTGGCAACTGACTCGGCCCGCGAGTCCAGATCAACGCTGTACCTGAGGAGGAAGCAGGGAGCAAGGGACAGGGGTACGCGAGAGAGTGGAGACAAGTCAAGAGGTCTGATCAAGTCTCGTTTATTGTTCCCAGGGGAAGAGCGTAAATAGGGTGAAAATCACGGGGAGGTAACATTAGATAATGCAGGGTGGTCCGAGGTCGGGGATCCAATGAGAGTACAACACGGGAAATAATGGGATGGTCCCGCTGACCTCAGTTTGGGAAGAATGTACATGGAAAGGGAAAACAAAGATCCAAGGCCATCCTTATCAGACCCTAACCTTATGTGGGCAACTCAGGCAATTAGGGCCGTAACTCACCGCTAGGGGCCATCCTGTCCGATGGCTCCCGACAGGCAACAGTGAAGGTGGTGTTCCTGGTTGGGGTCTTCACTTTGACAGTCTCTGGCTAAGTGAGCATATGTGAGGCAATGATCCTCCTGATATTCATGTGAAATCCTAATGCTCGGTAGGATGGTATTAGGACATGGGGCTTTTGGGAGGTGACTAGGTCATGAGAGTTGATCCTCCATGAGTGGAATTAATGCCCTTTAAAAGGGACCTGAGAGATCTCTCTGCTCCCTTCTACCATTCAAGAGTGTGGTCATCTATAAACAGCAAGCTACTGATCTTGGACTTTCCAAATTCAGAGAAGAAAAATGACATTGCCTAGGTCACAGAGCTACCAATCATTCAACACTCAGCACATGTTTATTCAGCACCTATCATATGCCAAGTACCAGGCTGGGACTAGGGAAAGGGGTGAATGAGGATGGTATACCTCAGGACCCAGCTTGATAGTGTGGGTTGGAGAGTAGAAGAGAGAGGCATGAAATAGATCAGTAAATCAGACAAGAGTGAGACAAGTGATAAGTCCAGAAGGGGGATAGTCCAGTTTTCTAGAAGGACTGGCAAAGGCCACTTGAAATAGTGTGATCAGACCAGGCTTCACTGCCGAGATAGCATTTGAGTTGGAAATTGGAAGTGAGTGTGTGAATGAACTAGCAATATGAGCAAATGATTCTGTGCCTGTGAACTGAGCTGTGTGCTAAGTTTAATTAGTGTTTAGCACAGACATTTAAAGGAATATGTTGATGACATCCATTTAATATATAAGGATAGTAAGGCTTAAAAAGGTAGTGGCTCATGGGGAAGCAGAGAAGCCAGGATTCAAACTCAGGATCCTTGATTAGACGGGGAATGCCTAGCACCACATCTGACAGACCTCCAAGCCCGAGGAGAGTGGTCATGGGAGGCACTGAAATACGGGGCAGTGTTGGCTTCCACGGCAGCCCGATCTAGGTTGAATCCCTGGTGTGTGACCTTGAGCAAGTCACTGATGTTCAGGTTCCTCATCCATGCAATGGAGACAATAGCAAATATAATGTTGCTTTAATGATTCAGTCAATGAGCATGATTAGTAACATTCCCAGGGTCTAGAAAATGGGGGTTGTTATTGTTATATTTGGGAAGAATGTAGCCTTTCAGCTAGAACTTGAAAAGTCCCCAAGGTTGTCTGCATTATTGGTCTGACTTAAGTAAGGACCTCTCAGGTAGGACACCCACCCCTAGCTCTTTCACTCATTCACCCATCCCCTGTCCCTGGTTCCTTGCCCTTAAGACATAAGAAGTCTTTCTGTGCTTGAAGAATGGAGGCTGGTGAGGATTTGGATCTGCAAAATGTAGGCAATTGGAGTACAATGTTCATTTACCTTAAACCCAAATTCCCTCTCTTCCTCTGGGGATGCCTTGTCTAGGGAGATGCCATCCTGTAGCTGCTTCCCTCTGTCTTTAGTCAGAGTTGGTGGGTTGCCTTGGGTTTCCAGCCAGAATCACCAGGCAGTTATCAGAGGGGATCACATGCTCACATATGCCTTTCACTTCTGAATCATCTTGACACTCAGCTTGTAAAGGCCCCATCCTCTGCCTTTGCACCACCTCCTTCCTTCCTATCCACAAGTAACCTCTGAATCCAGTTCAGTTCAACAGATACTCTTCTTTCCAAACCCAGGACTCTGGTTGGTGCAGGGAGATTTGGAGTAAGTTCCAACCCTCGAGGAATACGTGGGTAACATAAGGCTCAGATCTGGTCACTTCTCCGCTTAAAACCTTCTGGATGGTGTAATGGATTTGCTTTCTGAAGGCTCCTAAGATCTAGGGGGTCTGACAGCACTATGTAAATTAGCTTCCCTCCATGCCCATTTTCCCTCCTAACTTTCATCACAATATCTAATGATGTTGTTGTCTTGCTTACCTGCTGATTTGATGTCTCTGCCACTAGATGGGAAGTTTCACAAAGGCAGCTGTCAGATGGATGCCCAGAGAACAGCCTGATGCCTGCAGGGTCCGTCTGTGTTTCTAGATAGAATGTTCTAGTGGGCAGGGAAGCAGACCACTGCTGTCCATTGTGACATAAATATGAACAGGTCCAGGGGAATGATGTCTTGGGGGGACAAAGAGAAGAGTAGAAACACTCATAGATGGGATGATCCTGATCAGGCTTTTATAGGAGAAACCAGTTTGGGTGGAGGAGAGAGCTGTGACTGTGGGCTCATGGGGACACCTTCCAGGTAGAGTCACAGCTTGGACAGTGGCAGGGGGGAGCAGAGACCCTGTAGGGTTTGCAGCCAAGTGACTGAAGAGGTAACTCCAAGAGAGAGAGCTGAAGAATGCAGGAGCTAGACCATGAGAGCGTGGATACATTTTTACTTAATCCATTGACTTCTAAAAATCTGAACTCACATCCCACAAACAGAAATACATTTTACCCCACAATCCAGGACACACACATTGTGTCCAAATACAACAGAAATAAGTCTTAATAATATAGGCCCTTATAACTTAAAAAAAAAGTTTGTATTTTCTAGTCTATTCCATATTATCTACTTGTAAAAGTTGATCTCTTAGGTAAATGAATCTCAGTATTATTGGGTGTCACCCAGATTTTGAAACTCTCTGCCAGCCATAGAACTCCATTAGATGGGTTCTGAGGTGGGAAAGGGTGTCGGAGAGAGTGGGGGAGGGGAGAGCAGGGGTGGGCCCAACAGTAGAGGGGTGGCCATGCAAAAGAGAGGCGGCCTGAACAGGGCAGTCGCTATGGAAGGCAGGTGGGTGGCTGAGATTCTGTGGGCAGGTGGGTGCAGGGGAGATTTGCAGAACTCCAGACTCTCGCTAAGGGCTTGGCAGCCCTGTGAGTAGAGTCCCAGTTCCCTCGACCATGTGCCTCTTTGCCTGTAATGGCTTCTCTGGAGAGGAGGTCTGCTGAACAGCTGGGAGTGAGAGCCAGAGGTGGAGGAAGAAGGGAGGGTGTCCAGAGGGTGCCTGTGCACATCAGCCTCCAGAGTGCCCTGGATGGCTCAGCGCCCTCCCTCAGTGTGTGACTGGAAAATCCTTCACACAAAGTGGCACTGGGTTGTGTGAGTGTGTATATGAGCCTGTGACTGCTTGAATGGGTATGTGCATGTGTGAGTGTGTGTGCATGTGAACACGCTGTGTGAGATGTGAGTGTAAGTTATATGTGGATGTAACAATGAGTGTGTGTGAGTATATGATGTGAGTTGTATGAATATGTGCATGTGAGCGCTGAGTAAATGTGTGCATGTGTGAGAAGAGTATGTGAGTGTACATGAGAGGCTGTGTGTGTACTTGGTGGCCCTCAGGTGGTGGCCTCCCCAGCCTATGGTAGGGACTCAAGCCAGACAGCATCCTGAGGCAAGTCCCGGCTCTGTTCCATGTTCATGCGTGATCTGACTCCTCTCTGGGCCTCAGTCCCCACACCTGTGAAATGGGTGAGCAAAGTCATCCCTGCAGAGTAGCTTTGTCTTCCAGATGAGGCGTGGAGACTTCCTGGCATATGGATGGCATCCCAGAAGCAAATCATAATTGCCTATTTCAGAGGAAGGAAAGGTTCTGAGCTTTATTTACTTTATTGGACCCTTTGGTCCAAAAGCTGAGATGATTTGTCCCCTCCTAAGCCTTTCTCACCGTGGAGGCTGCTGCTTCAACCATTTACTACCCTGCCCGCCCTGCCAGACTCCTCACAGCTGCCCCTCGTCTGACTGATCCCTGGGTGCCCGACCCTGGGACTATGGGGTGACATGGCTCCTCATGGCTCCTCTGGCCATGGCCTCCGCGTCCATGCCTTGGGCTCAGGACTCAAGTCTCCCTTTGCAGGTTGTTGAGAAAAATCACACATTTGGAAGTGCTTTCTCATCTGTGAAGCTTGAGTGGTGACAGGATAATTGGAGACGGTGGGGAGTCTAGGATCTCAGACAAGCCCCAGGAAAGTCCCTGAAGACATCTGGGAACTGGGAGCTCAGAGCAGCTGGGTCTGTTCAGGATACTGGGTGTGGGTGCAGAGAGCCTGTAGAGAGAATTCCCTCTCCCTTCCCTCCTTTTTGCTCCTCCCCCATCTCCTGGTTTATTTGGTTTGGAATGTGATTTGGAGGAAAGAGAGCAGAGATTGCTCCAGAGAGTGCCCTTGTCCTCCCAGACAGTAGCTCCAGACTACAAGAACCTGCTTTGCCTCTGGCAGCCTTGGCAGGACCTAAAACAGCCTCTCCATCCCCCACCCCCAATCTTTGCAGTCAGCCCTGCTAGCTGAGCAACAGGGAATAAATCCGCAGCCTTCAAGGGCCACATTCTCAGATTCGTGCTGGCGCTAGGTTCCCATGGCAACCCAGAGCTCCCCTTTGCTGCCTTCAGGAATGTCTTTAGGCTCCGAGGGGGAGGCAGCAAACAAAGAGAGATATGTCAGGTGTCTAAGAGGGCAGCGCTGCGGGGCAGAACCCTCTTTGTAGCAGGCTTTTTCTCCTTTCCTCTTAAATAAAATACATAAATTATTTCATTACATCAAACCAACTAGGGTTTTTCTAATGAAAAAAAAAAAACTAATAAAATATACCTCAGTGCCCAGTCAGGGAATTGGAAAATAGATACACGTTTCAGTAACAACAGAGATGTAAGAACAATAAAGATTTTACATGAATCCCCCCGCTCCCCAACCATGTAGAGTGTGTGGAGACAGAACAGCCTGTTTTGGTCACAGAACCAAGAAGGAGTAGGGCGAAGAGGTGAGCCCAAACCACAGTCCTGCTCAGCGTGACAGACTGGCCAACACGGCTTTCGTGGGGAACAGTAATGCTGCTATCAGTGCCTGATTTAGGAGCCCAGTGCCTGTGGGAGAAGGGCAGAGATGCCTGAGGAGGACTTATTTGTGTTCTCCCACCACTGCCCTGCCAGGCGCCTTGATGTAAACCCAGAAATAACCCGAGGCTCTGGATGTCTCTGGAATCTACTCTCATGTCAGCTTCCAGCTGGTTGACTTGAGCATCTCTGTCTTGGTCTCCCTAACTTTCCTCTCTCCACCACAACCGCTCTTCAATGAGGTCACAGGGTCTATGCAAACATGGCCTGGCCACTTAGTCCCACCTCTGAACAGTCCAAAGTGAAGTCCTAGCTCCTGTTAAAAAACAAAATTTAATTGAGCACATTTGAATATCTGATTGACTTGATTAAATCATTCATGAATCATGGGGAGCAGAGAGACACAGGGAAGTGTTAGGCATGATGGAAGGCTCTTACATAAAGGAGGGCTACAGGAAGTCATCAGCAAGAGAAAACTGAAAGCTCATTGGAGGAAAGTAAGAGATCAGGTGATGACAATGACTTCTCATTGGTAGGACTTCATCTTTTCTATTGGGGTTGGCAAGGGACATTTAACCGAAGCTTAAAGTAATTGAAGACTTCTGGCTTGGAGTACTTGACATGGAGTGGTGAGTGTGAGAGTTCTCTTTATAGGTGTTTCTGACTGCAGTTTTGGTCCAGTTGAGGTTTCCTTTATAAATTGTCATGCTGTTAGCAATAGCCTCAGGGTTCCTCCTGTTGAGTTCACCACTGACACCCCAGTATCATCCCAAAGATATGAGCCCATTGTTCGAGCCAGGCTGAGCTCTGCACTATTTCCCAAACACTTTCTGTTGCTTCTTACCTCTTTTCCTTTATTTAGGTTGATTCCTTCAACTGGAACAGCACCTTTCCATATGAGCCACGTAAACTACTGAACATTTAGCGTCATCCTGTGCCATCTCCTCATGACCCCATGAGATCGTTCCTAATACTGGTTACCTCCACCTCCAAGCAGACTCAAGGCCACCTCTCCTCTCAGTCCCTAAAATATTTAGACTCGGCACGTACTTTATTTACTGAAGTAACCTGCTTACTTATCTGTCCCCTCACCCTATCCCACAACTGCTAGACTGAGAACACTGAAGACAGTGACTCCCTCTGGTTATTACTTTGATTTGAGTGCATAGTAGATGCTCAGGGATTTTTAAATGGTTAGCAGGCACATACACAAGCAGGCACAGACAGACAGAGAAGAACAGTGGAAAGAAGAGAGCATGCAAATGTGACTAAAAGTTGTTTTAAGCTAAACCAACAAGAGCTGCTGCTAGAATGAGCTTTCTAATTTGAAAATCTCTTTGGAGTTGTTATAACATGATTTGCATGATAAAACAAGTCTGATCTAATGTTGTACCAATGTCCAAACTCAGAGCATGGCTATTCTGGCATGCTCAAAGATTAGCAGCATCTTGTTTTATCTTGTCTAGTAACATTAACATCTCTTGCCAGTCCAACTACTTAGAGAAAAATCTATGGCCTTGAAGGCCTTTATTAGGAAACCACAAAGTTTGACAAGAAAAAGACTCAGCATGCATCTTAAAAAGACAGAAAAGGACAAAATGATTCACTATTTAAACTAATGGGAGCAATTAATAAAGATGATATCAGAAATTAAAAAAAAATGGAAAACAAGCAAAACAGAATCAATGGATTCAGTACTTTGATCGAACACCTGTTGCAGAGGCTGGCAATAGCTTGATAATGCTGAGACTTAACCACTGTGCCACTTCTGGATTGTTTTAATCCTTCAAATTGAAAGTGTATTTGCTCATTTCTTGATTTTATGTATTCAATAATAATTGTTCAGGAGAAGAAGAAAACACAATCCCATCATGAACCAGCAACCATGGGAAAGATCCTGGGCGCCTGTTAAATTGATCTGGGCCTTGAACTCAGAACTCACCCTGAGCAAGCTCCCAGCTGGCCCAATATCTCTAGATAGTGCATTCTCTCTAGAACCAGTTCCACTTCCTTGAAGTTGGTCATCACTTAGACGACCTTCTGGTTCCTGAGACTGCCTTCACCCTTGGACTCCATTCACATGAACTTCCTTGAGTGTGATTCCTCACTCATCTACGTCAACAGGAGACCCTTCCACCTTTAGTGTGTGCAAAGTGGTCACCAAGGCCACTGAGCACCAGTCCCTGGAGAAGTATAAAAGTCACATGGCCATCTCTCAGTGTTCATCTTTCATCATAGCTCTCTTTTATGTCATTATAATTTTCATAAATCAAATTGTTTCATACTTGCATGAGGGAGAGCAGGGGTTTGATATTTGTCCATCATTTTCTAACTCCAGCACTTGCCTGGCCTCTGGCAGGCATTCAAGTAGTCATTGAATGCCTTCAATAACAGGCATTATCCAGTGAATGCCTTCAATGACAGGCATTATCCAATGGCAGGCATTGGATAAGTTCTGGAAGTCACATGACCTGTCTTTAAATTGACTACCGATGTCAATCTCACACTGACCTAGAGATATGGAATAAACAGAAATGGACCTGCTTCTTTTGCCAGCCGTTCCCAAGCAGTTGTCGCAGAGAGCTTCCGGGAAGCTTCCCATTTTGATATCCACTGTGGATTCTCTCTTCTGATTTCTCACTTCTGGTATCCCAGGGTCAAGAGCAGGAAACCCTTTTTCTTCCTGGTAGACAAGTCTCATTTCTTCTCCCCAGAATGACCTTGTCTTGTGGGCCTCAGGCTATTTTTCTCCTCCATACCCTAGTTTCTCTCTCTTTTTATTTTTTCCAGTTTCCTGGTTAATGTAATCCTCAAATCCCCATGTCAAGGACAAGTCATGATTCTGTGCCAGCACCATTAGTGACTTCTGAGACTGTAGTCACAGAATTTGCATTTTTCCATGAGGTTGACCTCATAAATTCCCCCTGCACACCCTAGCTGAGGATCATCAGACTGGAGATTTTCTATATCCTTTCCACAACCAAACTCAAGGGGAATTTCTAATTTCTGTCGAGCCCGGGTACTCAGTACTCAGCGGGTTTCTTTCCCAGGGTTTTGCTTTGCCAAAAATATTGATTTTGTTTTCAAGGTAAAAAGGCACAATTGATCCAGTCTTCCCAAAGACCTGAAGGGGAACAGCTCCTGTCAGTCCAAGCCACCAGGGTCCCAGCAGGAACTTAGGAGAACACTGTCACAGGCTCCAACGCAACCCCCAGGTGGCAGCGACAGGCTCTGCTCCCTTTGCAGATAGGCAAGACACAGGGCAAAGAACGTGTGGAAGCGTGGAAATCAGAAAGGCAAGTACAGGGAGCAGAGAAGCAGCCACTGTGAAGCCTATGAGATCCCAAGCAAGTGTGAGAGTTAACTTTTCTGGGCCTCAGTCTCCTCCTCTCTGAAAGGGGCCTCATCACGCTCCCAGAACTGGCATCGGAGACTATGATCAATTGTGCCAGCCCAGTCAGGAAATCCAACACCTCTCTCCTTTCTCTCTGGACGCCTCTAACTCCTAACGAATCCCTCCACTAAGAAAAGGAGCCTGACACACCGTGATTGGTAATCTCATAGAAGTGTCCTTCCAAAGGTTCATTTTAAGTAGAGTTTGTCCCTCAGCACTGGACCAAAGCTGCTTGGGAAATAATACAGAAAACTAAGTAATGTTTACTGTCTGGGAGAAATCATAATTTACTTGAGGACTTAGTGGTTGATGTCCAATGGAGGCAAATTTTACTGCAAAGTCTTGGGGAAGGAATCCAGTGCTGGTCCACGTGGTGGACCCTAACTTAGCCCCGCTGAGCACACGACTGTGTTGGTAGAACTGACCCCTTTAACAACCACCCTCTGGGATTGTTGTGTGTTGGGTTTTTTTTTAAGCATAAATGAAACGATGTAGGTAAATGTTTAATGTTGTGCCAGGTATGTAGCAAGCATGTAATAAATGCATTTTGAATGCTATGACCATAGGATCAGGGAATAATTAACACGATGCAGCTGGCTCTCGGTGGAGCCACACTGGATGAACAGGGGTGGAAATCCTTCAGAACTGGGGTCACTGGTCCCCTTTCCTTGATTCATCATTCCATTTACTGCTCCCCTGGGTTCCTCCCCAGCCAGGAGGCGCATGCACAGGTACTCAGTGGGGCTTGTGTTGAGGCAGGCACAGCTTCGAGAGTCACCTGCTGTGTGACTTCAGATGGTTGACCTTATAGATTTCTTCACCTTCCTGCATGTATGCAATGGCAATAATGACATCCTTTTGTTGCAGGATGGTCTGAAGACGAAATGGGGTAGAATGCCTGGGACTGGATGGTGGTGAGGGTCAGTAGATTGGGCTGATATAGGGAGACACCTATCCCTTCTTAGAGATGGGGTTTTCTGGGGTGCAGGTAAGGGGTGGTAAGAGAGTGGGGAGGGAGAAAGTGAGAGGGAGGACCCTCACACACAGAGCGTGAGGGTTCAAAGGGCAGTCAGTGTCACACCAGGAAGAGGGAGGAAAAAATGAATTCCTATGAGACCTGGATACCCCTCAGTCCCAGGTAAGCAAGGACAGTTGGTCACCTGAAAGGCGTGGTAGAAGCAACAGCAGCAGAGGAGAAGCTGGACCCAGCCAAGAGTGTGGTGCAGGAGAAACAAAGGTAGTCCCAAAGGGGTGCTGGCAAGGAAAGCTAAGTCCTAAGGGGAGCATCCCAGTCATACTAAGAGTAGGAACTCAGTTCAGGATATTTGCTTATGCGGACATCTTGTCAACCACATCCCTTGCCTTACATGTCCCCGAGTGCCCTGCCTGCTGGATGGACTGTACAGATGTTTTCCAAATCTGTATATCCCCTGCCATGGCACTGTCATCAAGAAAGGAGGTGCTGGAAGAGCCATAGGCCCTTCAACCCAACTAGTGAGAGTCCAGGAAAAAAGAGAGATATTCAGGCCAGGCATCAAGAAGAGATAAAGAACAAGGGAACTGAGACGTGTACCTAGCCAGCCCCTGGCGAAGGATGCATTGGTGGCTGAAATCCTCAGAGAGATGTATAAAAACTGGCATGTGCTTAACTTCACAGCTTAAAGAATATCACTGTAATTTGAGGCACCATGGCATGCAGTAGTCATCGTGTAGCAGTCATTCGGAGCACTCACTATGTGCCAGCACTGATGGGTTTTCTCTTTCTGTTTTTTTTTCTTTTTTTTCCTTTAGCAATATTTTTATTGTTATTATTACTCATGTCTTTTACATTATTGTGTATTCCCCATAGGTTTCCCACCACCAATTTACCCATGAACCATCACCACAGTCCCCCGTGCTCCTCTCTCCCCCATTCTGAGCCCCTATCCTCACCCTCTCTCGCTGAATGTCTCTCTTTTATTTGGTCCCCTATATTCCTGTTATAAGTGAAACTATTTGATTTTTTTTCTTTTTCATTTTGGGTTTTCTCTTTCTTAACCCTCCCTGAAATTCTATTGCCCAAGGTGACTTCCAGGCCCATTGCACAGATTAAGAAACTGAGGTTTTGAGGAGTCAGCTCATTTACCTAGATGACCTGGGATACTGAAGAGCTGGAGGAAGTTGATGGGCTGATCCAAGTCCCCCTCTTTGTGTCCGAGAACTGTGAGTGGGGGAGGTGTGTGCACCCACATGAAGATCTGACTATCACCTGAAGAAGAAGAAGGAGTAGATGCCGGGGCGGCCAACCCCAAAGCTCACAGCCCAGTGCACCACGAAGCATATAATCAAAGTGCTCATCTTTAGCACCTGCTGTATTCAGTGAAATCCAATTTAAAATGAAGCCTTGCCTAAGCCTTTTTACATTTTGCTTATAGAGTCATTAAAAGTAAAAAACCTTCTACACACACAGTCATCGGTCATATGCTCCATGTACTCTAGCCCCCGAGGGCAGGTTTCCACATTTTGCATTTCCCCAGTTCAGTTAAAATAGTCTTTTCTGACAATTGGTAAAGAACTCTCCCTCAACCTAAGAAAGCTATTTTTTTTCTTTCTCTCTCTGTGAAAACAGGGTATGTAATTATAAGAACCTAATTATCAGTTCTTTCAAAAGAATCAGGTTGCTCAGGCTATGTTTGTAGTGCTGGGCTTAACAGCACTGAAAACTCTACTTGTACAGTCTGGCAATTATCGTCATCAATCATGCTACTCTCTAAGCACTAAGTAGATACCTTTTTCTGGAAGGAAATGAAGTGAACCGTTTTTCTCTATGGCAGAATTGAGAGGCAGTTAGCTTAGTGGTCTAAGCCACTCAGGTGAGAGCTCCAGCCCCAGCCCTCCCCTGACTAGCTTTGTGTCCTTGGCAAGTCACTTAATTGTGCAGAGATTCAGTTTCTTCATCTGTAGAATGGGGCTGAAATGGTTTTCTTCACATCTTGGTGTGAGGTTAGCAAGATCACACATGTCAAAGCAAGTGCCATACTGTCTGCACACAATAAACACATGCGGGCCTGTGTTCTTTCCGCACTCCCTGCACTCAGCAGTAGCTTGATTCCACTTTGAGGTCTTCATATTATTTCTTTGAATTCATATGAGGCTGGTGTATGTGCTCAGTAAATCATCAACTCTTCTCCACCCATTCTGGTTCACTGTCCAGATAAAAACATCTCTTAGGCCTGAGACATCACCTCCCTTTCGGTCTTCCCTGAGACGTCACCTCCCTTTCCTTCTTCTCTGGAATAAGCCCAGGTCCTAAGGCCCAAAGAGACTTGAGGAGAACCCCAACTTAGGTGGCCAGTCCTCAGGTTCCCATCGAAAAATCAGTTGTTGCTCTCTACCGCACTAATTTGCTATGGATATTGATTAAGGTGTAGGACGTGTCTTCCTTCCCAGAACACAGTGGCTGTTCCATAAATGAGTTTTCTCCCTTTGGGTACCCATGTGTCATTCATTCACCTATCTCTGTGCTCCTAAGAGGGAAGTAGAGCGCAAACCTTGTTCTTGCTAGAGAAGCAGGAACTGACGTCTTTGTACTCAATAGAACAAAGCAGGAATGTAAACGCAGTGCCCAGGTTCTGCTCCTGTGCTCTTTCCAGTGCTTCACAGCTGCCTCACTCATTCACTCAACAAAAATCTAAGTGCTTCCCACTGCCAGACTGTGAGCTACTGTACCAGTCCAGGCCTGACCACAGGCAGTGGCAACGGGGAAGGGGAAGCGGGTAGCTCCCAACTTTTTCCTCTGTGCCTCCTCCTCTCTTCCCTGCTTATTCTTCCTCTCACTTTCTTTTCTCCAGGGTGTCACCACCCACACAGGCAGCCACATTCTGATGAAGTTAATAATCAGGGTGTCAGCTTTAAATGCCAGTTAGCTCAAGGGAGAGAACCTACTTGCTAAAATGAAGAAAAAAATAAACAAATAAATAATAAAGTCTAACAAGAGGAAAATTCCAGTTGAACTAACCTATCACCACAGTCCATTGGTGTCCAATCTGTTGGACACATTTACATTTTACCCATTCATTTGTTCATTCATTCACTCATTCACTCTCAAAACAAGTATTCCTGTGTACCCATCTATTACAGTTTACATATTGTTCTAGCCAGATATCAGCAAACTCTCTCTGTAAATGACAAAATAATGACTATTTCAGTCTTTGGGGACCATATGATTGTGTCCCATCTCCTGAGTGCTGCTGTTGCAGCGTAGACAACACACAAGTAAATGAGGTGACTCTGCTCCAGTAAAACTGTATTTACAGAAACAGCCAGCAAGCCAGGGTTTGTGCACTCTGCTGTGGGCACTGGGACATGAAGAGCCCAGCTGCCCTCTCAGGAGGCCAGATTCTAGATGAAAACCTGAAGTTGATGGCACACTGAGATAAGAGTTGGGGAACCAACAGTCCTTGCAAATTCACCCACTCACACCCTGGAAGTGGTTGATTTAACAATGGTTAACATTCCACAAAGGAAAGAACCCCTCCCCCCAAATAGACTCTGTATCAGAACAATTTCTGCCCTGACAAAGGGCAGCTCTTTTTGCCTGCTTGTGTCTGTGCAAGCCTCTTCTCCTTTCCTTTTTTTCTTAATAAACTTGCCCGTTGGAGGGAGCGGGGTGGAGAGAGAGAGAGAAAGAGACAGAGACAGAGAATATCACAATAATGTGATAATCAGTGGTTAGATCTATATGGAACACCTACTAGGTACCAGAAACATTACCTTGGTTATTTCATTTATTTTCCCCACCACCGTGTGAAGGGGGTATTATGTTCATTTACAAGTGGGGAAAATGAGGCCCGTCCAGATGGCGAAATGACCTATTTGGTGACTTGTGGAGCTGAGACTTGACCACAGGCACTTTCATACTCGAGAGCCGCACTACAAACAGGCACAAAGAAGCGTCTACTTGGCCTGGGCGGGTTACGACAGGCTTAGTTGGATGGGAGATAGTTGAGCAGCATCTTCAAAGTTTCCTTAGTCTTTGAAGCTAGGAAGGTGGAAGGGCCAATAGGAGAAGGGCAGACAGGAACCCCCAGTGGGGACCTATTGCTGAGAATGGGTAGAACACCAGACAGGGGAGCCCTAATAACTGCCTGCCTCAAAAAATCACCCCTTTTCCCACTGGACAAAGTCATCATGGATACCAGGAGTGCCCACTGGACTGTAAATGCCCCCACTCCATGCAGGTACTGGACATTGTCCATTCTATGTCCCAGGATCCTGAGAACCTGCTGAGTTATTGGCAAGATGCCTCCCCAAAGGACACAGAGTATGAGACTAGATCAGAAGAGACTCCCTTTAATTCTTGGCCTCACCCTTTCCCTCCACCCTCCCAAGAGCTCACCAGTTTCCTTATATACTTACCTGGCCATGATCTTCAGTTCTTGGCATTTTCCAGTTCATGTGCTCCACCCCCATCCCCAGCTCCCACCCTTCCTCTTGGTCCTCGAGGGTCCTCAACAGGTTAATCCAATCCTGCAGAGGTCCAGGGACAGAGGACACTGGCATCCCCAGTGGTCCTATGACCTGTCCGGTCTTGCAGAGTGAATTCTGCCCTAGCTTCAGCTCTGGCCCCTGCAGCCATGCTTCCCCCCACCTGCACTCGGCCACCAGCTTGGCCACCGTCCCCTGCCCTGCTTTGGCCTCCACATCAAACCTGATTCTGCTTATCTGAGACCAAGCACTAATCACCACCTGAAATACTCTATTTTTATTTGTTTATTGTGTGTCTCTCTCCACAAGAATGCCAAATCCATGAGGACAGGGACTTGGTTTTTTTCACTGATATACCCTTTATACAGCCTGTTGTATGGCAGATAGGGAAAAGTAATTGTGGAATGAATGAATGATACAGGGGAGGTGCCAACCTCAATTCCAAGGATTATTTACTGTGTGATGGTGGGTAAGGTGGCTCATGTCCCAATCTCCCCAAGTAGCCAAATTGGAGGATGTCAGCATTTAACCACCTATAAGTGGAAAGGGAAACATTTTTCAGTGTTTCAGTATGACCTTCAACTACTCAGGAAAGTCTCTGGCCAACCAGACCAGACACGGGTAAGTCAGTTGCAAGCGAGTCCTGGTCACAGGGGAGACAACACACATAGTAAGAGCACAGAAAATGCCACCTATGACATGGCAGCCTTGACACATGGAGTCACTCACAGAGGAACCGTTTTATCCCTGCTATTTGGTTTAAGGGGTTCCTTCCATTCTATAGAACTTGGATGCTCACAACTTGTGAGGCAAGTTTCACTGTGCTCATTTTATTTTTTAAATTTTTTTAAAGATTTATTTATTTATGCATACAAGAACTGGGGTGTAGGCCAAAGATGTGTGGAGAGGGTTCACCAGAGACAGAGTGGCGAGCAGAACAGGCAGATCTACTGAAATACACTGCTGCGGGGAGCAGAGGGTGAGGCAGGAGAGGTCTGCTGCGCCATGTGGGTCAGCTCCCTGGCCGGGGATCTAACTCATGCTGCAGTGGCTCTGGATAGTTTCATAGTGCTGAGACTTAACCCGTTGTGCCACGAGGGAGGCCCAGTATGCCCATTTTAAAGATGAGGAAACTAAAAAGTAGAGCAATCAAGACACTCGGTAATAGCACTATTCGTTCAGCACATATTGCTTGAATAAATTCCATGTCCCAGGCATTGTTCAGGGCACCAACAGAACAAAAGTCCCTGCCTTTGTAGAAATTGCATTACTGTGGGGAGACACATTCTATGAACAAATAAAAATACTGTCACATGGTAACTAGTACTCAGAAGGCAAAATAGAGCTGGTAAGGAAAGAGGAAGTAGTCAGAAAGTACCTCTTTGAAGAAGAAAGGGCAGAAGGAAATGAGGGAGTGAGACATTTGGTCCCAGCAGTGAAAACAGCACATGCAAAGGCCCTGAGGTGTAAGCATACTTAGGTCTTGAGCAGCCAGGAAGGGTCAAAGAGGAGCCTGATCTTTCACAGTCTAAAGCTTCCCCATTAATTCATGCTGCCTTCAGCCCACAGACCCAGGAGTCCAAACGCATGCTGGCTCGAATGGGCACAGTCAGGAATCCCAGGTGGCCCCAGCACTCCCATTCCTGTCCCTTCACTGCCCATAGGGTAAACTGCACTAAGAGGAGAGCAGCCTTCATGGCGGCCCAAATCAGAGGAGAGGAAGAGGTTAAAGAGAAAAAACAGCTTTATTTAAAACACACACACACACACACACACACACACGCACACGCACACGCACACACACACACACACACACACACACACAGGAACATTCATTTTCTAGTAAAACCTAACTGGTAAAAGCAAAGTCAGCCAACACTTCCATAAATAAAACATCACATTCTTCTTTTGTGAATCCATTCTGATTTCACTCTTCCCCACTACTATGGACAGATGTGTATAGAGTAGGAAGAACCATTTAGATTGACTTACTTTTTTATTTTTAAAAAATGAACAGAAATAGTAATCTTTTTTGACCATTAACATTTTTATTTTTCAGAAATTATTTAAAGCGAGGTCAGAAATGCATGAGTCAGATGAAATTGTTTCTTTAATTCCTATTTTTCACTCCTCCATGGCACATTTGTGAGCTTCCTAGGGATGCAACTTGGTAGCCTTTGCTCCCATCTTACAGAGTTCCAGCCCACAACATCAATTATTGTGCAGATTGCTTTTCTGAAACTTGAGCAGTGTTGGGGTGGGTGAAGAGAGGTGGGAGAGAGGGGTCTATATTTTAAATCATTGTCATTGAGTTTGCTGCCAATCTGTTTCCTGGGTAAATTTGTGTAGATGTCATAGAAATATGCAAGGAATTTTAAAGAGAAAACGATATATTCCTCTTGACAAAGTCTGGATGCCAGAAATAAGTTTCCGGACTTCATCTCAAGCAATGGGCCCAAAATATGTCATTCCTCTCTGGGGCTGCTAGCTAAAGGACTATGCCTGAGAGTGTGTGTGGTAGGATTGGATTTTTATTCAGAAAGGAGAATTCAAAACACTCATTATCTTGATTCTTCCTTTTAGGGCAAAAAGCATGCAGTATGGGTGGCAAGAACTGCAGCTTTAACTGTTTGCAAGTCCTTTCTCTTGTGTATCTGTTTCAAGGAAGACTGGAGATTATCAGTTTGTCTCCATCCTCCACTCCTTTGTGCAGGCAGCCTTTTGCCCTTTTATGTTCATATCCACTATTTCTACATAAAGAATTGCTACTTTTCCTTTAAAATCCAGCATGTAATTGTATTTAGAATACTGTGAGTTAACTGCTAGCAGACACAAGTCCCTCCAGAAATAACCACTATAAACTATGGACAGAATACAAAAAGGAGCTACACTGAGGACTCTGGAGACTGATCTGACACATGCAGGTTTTGAATGGGAGTCAAAACATAGAAAGAACTGGCACAGAATAAGCTCCTTATTTTTGCAGTTTTGCTGTGAGGGTGGGCTGTGATTATGGACTAGTGTGAGGCAAATGAAGCTCCAAAAGAAACCCGACCATGTTTATGAACTGAAGGACAAAAGATTAGAGCCAAGGGTAGCCTGAATGACAGAAGAATTCCAGGAAAGGGGAACACTAGAGAAAGGGGCCCAAAGCCCTGTGAGTTAACTGTGTCCAAGTGTCTGGCCAGACCCATGAACTGGACACACATGGGGAAGAGTTGAAGCACCTCCAAGTCAGGATTAAACTCTGACCTCACAATTGAAACTTCCATTACCACAGGCAAGGCAGAGATGACAGTTTGAAATTATTTTCCTGTTAAAACAAACATATCAGCATTCTTGGGAAGGACATAACAGAAACCAAGAGTTTCCACAACATAATAATCACTGTTCAGGATAAAATCCAAAATTCCTCAATGTCTAAGCAGGAAAATGCAATCCATTTACAGGGGCGCAAGAAAATCACCATTATTAAACCACAAAATGACCCTGATGTTAGAATTATTAGAAAAACATTGTAATTATGCTTGATGGGGTAAAAGAAAATATGTTAATGAATAAAAAGGGAGGAAATATCAACAGAGTTTGTGTGTGTGTCTGTGTGTGTGTGTAACAAAGGGAAAGTCTACACCTGAAAAATGTGATATATGAAATTTGAAATACCCTAGATAGAAAATGTCAGACTTGCAGTTGTAACTTAGGATATAAAAAGATGGAAAGGATATTGCCCTCTCCTTTATAAAAAAAAATTTTTTTAGACAATCTGAAAAATCAAAAAAAAAAAAAGAATCTTGAATTCATCACATGAACACACTGGGTATATTATAATCAAAGTACTGAAAACTTAAGACAATATTTTGAAAGTAGTATAAGGAAAGATACACTGCATATAAGCAATAAAAGATAAGAAGTTATGCAGACTTGATTAAAAACTACACATGATTTAAAAAGAACACAATAAAGTGGCATCTCTAAAATGAAAAGGAAAATGCTGCTAGCACATGCATACAATGGAATATTATTCAGCTACAAAAAGAAGTGAACTGTTAGCTCCTGGTTGAGATTCAACAGCATGAACAAACTCAAATCATGATAAGTGGATGAAACCAGTCTCAAAAAGCTAGATACCAGACACACAGACCAGTAGAATTGAATTGAAAACCCAGAAACTAGACTACACCCTCACACCATGCACAAAACCATCTTGAAATGGATAAAGGACTTGAACATAAGACCTGAAACCATACAATATATAGAAGAAAACATAAAACACTCCATACATACATCTCAGAAACATCTTTAAAGACTCATCCCCTAAAACAAAGAAACTGAAGGAAAACATAAACTACATCTGTACAGCAAAGGAGACAATGCTGATTAGTTTCTCTTATAAGCAGAACATAAAGAAAACAAATAAGGGGTAAGGAAAAGAAAAGACAAAACTAGCAGGCAAATTATAAATCAGAGACATTCAGCTGGGGAGAAAGAGGGATCTAAACAGGAGAAGGAAGAGCACAGAGACTATGGTGACCATTCCTGGGTGTCTTGATGGTGGTAATTTTATGGTGATTTTATCGGAGACAAGAATGAACAATGATGTAAAAAATATATAAATTAATAATAAAAAACATAATTCCATTTATGTTGCAAAACTATATGGCAAAAAATCAGGTCCATAATTGCTAAGGGTTGAGAGTGGGAGAAGGACTGACTATAAGGAACATGGGGAAATTTGAGGGCTAAGGGATGTATATTTTGTATAACTGTTGTATATTTTGTATAAGGGATGTATAACTGTTGTATATTTTGCCTCTAGTGAGGTTTTCACAATTCTGTACTCTTGTCAAAACTTGCAAACCATAAACTAAAGTGGGTGAATTTACTGTGTGAAAATAATACCTTAATTGTTTTATTAAAAAAAAAGAAAAAAAAATCACTATTTTGTCCAAAAATAGCCCTACACATTCTGCATGAGCTCATTTATTTAGAATTTTAGGAAGTGCAAATTAACGTATAAGGTTATATCTAATACTATTATGAAGTAATAGACACATGCCTAAAGCATAGTGAGCACTCAAAAAGTGTTGGCTATGATTGTTACTAGATTTATTAAATAATATTAAATTTAATCACTACTGTGAAAATGAGTAGGAAGAAAATTAGCTTGATTCCATGATAGAAATGAGAGAGAACCTACTTTAGAAAGAATAATCAGTAATGGCCTTCTGAAAGTGAACATTTAATCTGGAATCTGCAATCTGAGATGGCACCAGACAGGCAGGTGTGTTTCTGGAAGACAGAGAGCCTATGTGAAGTCTCTGCAACAGGGACTTGATTGGAGAAATTCCATGGAAGCCAGAAGGTTTTGACCAAGGCAGAGAAAGGGCAAGAGCAGAGGAGAGAAGCAGAGACAGAGGTAGGAGTCTCTTCCTTAGAGTCTATAAGCACTAGATGGTAAATGATGGATGGGAGATAGAAGGTCAGATGGATACTTGGAGGGAGGGAGGAAGGTGGATAGATGGTCAGGTGGATAAATGGATGTACAGGCTGATCGACCTGGATGAATGGTTACTCAACTGGGAAAGCACACAGATCTATTTGGGTGTGAATCCTCGTTGCCAATTAGCAGCTATTTCATACTCACGCAACCCTCTTACCTACTTCTAGCCCCTGCTTCTATGTCTCTAAAAATAATATCAATATTAGTAGTGACTCCATAGGATTATTGAGACTCAAGTAAGATCATACACAGAAGCTGCCCCATTCACATCAGTCTCTCTCTCTCTCTCTCTCTCTCTCTCTCTCTCTCTCTCTCTCTCTCTCTCTCCCCAACCCTCCATCCCCCCGATTCCTCCACTTATCCTCTTCTTCATCACCACCAAATTCTGAAGCCCCATCTTAGCTTGGTAAGATCAGAAACACAACCAGGTCAGTACCTGGAGCTGACTGGATTCACCAGAAGGCATGTTCTGTCATTCCCTGAGACAGAGGTGCTGGGCTATTCAGTGGGACAACTTTCTTGAGGGTCATCAGAAGCTGACTTAAGGCAGAGCAGGGCCAGGGAATGGCTCAGTCTCAGCAGCAGAGCGAGGCTGAGAAAGGACAAGAGTGGAGAGCGTGCATTGAGGACTTTGTGAGGGGGGAAGCACTTACATAGATTTTCTCACTCTATGTTGACCACAGCTCTGGGAGGAGAATGCAATTTTTATCAAAATCCCCATTTCACAGATGAGGAGTCTGAGAAACAGAGAGCCCCTCAATTCCCACAAGGTTTTCCTATTGGGTTGGGGTGTGCTCAGGTAGCACTGATGCCATCAACATCAGTGACAGAGTCTTCCCCAGAGGGACAAAAAAAATCGGGCATTCTCTGTGTGTGCCTTAATGAGAGATGTGCCACTCCATGACAGTGAAAGCCCTGCTATTTACACCCTCCAGCCCACACTCCATCACCACCCAGCTCTCATTATCTTTCATGGGTTATTTCCGAACATACTCCTCCTTAGTCCTCCAGCAGAATCGTGGTGTACCCATTGGGTAGAGGAGAAATTGTGGCACCTTCATCCCCTCCTCTCTCTCAGTCCACCCAGGCAGGGACAATGGGGTCTGCACAGCTGATGTCTGTTACTAGAATCTTCTGGGGCCCTGGGTCAGAAGGTCTTTTGGTCCTGGTGGCCATGTCCTTATGCAGACATCCAGAGCCGACACAAATGCCATCCTTTTGCCACACCCCAGAAAGAACTAATTAATAATTCTCTGCTCATGCCCACAGCTCCTTAGAGCAACTCCTCCAGGGAACACAACTGACTGTACATCAGCAATGTCCCATGCTAGAAAGACCCGTGGAGAGAAAGACGCTCGAGATGGAGGTCGATGCCCACGGTTGGGATTTACTGGGAGACTGAATTAACAGAACTTAGAGAGTAAGTGGATGAAGGGAGTACAGGAAGAAGGAGCTGTCTCATATAAGAAAAGGCAGGAGATGGTGCCATTTGCAGTGATGGCCTAGAAGAGGCAGCTGGGGCACCTGTGGAGGGGACAATTAGAAACCCCAACAAATCAGGAGTTCAGGCACCAACACCAACAACCTCACAGCAGAGAAATCTTGACAAGTCGTTGAAGTCTTTGGAGCAGAGCAGCCTAAGTGCCCATTTTCCCTCAAGTCCTAGCTATTATATTTCTAGGACCTCTGTTTAATGATGGAAGCAACTAGAAAGAAATGGAACCAACGCTCACGAGAGCTCTCAGCAGGGCTTAGTTGCTGGAAAATCATACTCCCTTTTGATTGTAGCTGACATCTAATGAACATCTGGACGGGGGAGCAGAGCAGCTGTGGGGGAGGGAGACAATATGAAAATATACATGGTCCTCAGCCAAGGCAAGGACTTGGAGTCAGGAGGTCTGGGTTCTACCCCAGGGCCACCTCCAATAACGGCCTTAAGTTTGGCATTAACTTTCCCAGGCCTTTCTCCAGAATGTCTGCTCAATAAATATTAGCCCTCCCCCAAGGACAATGGCAAGATCCGTGAGACCTTGTGTCTCCAAGGACCTGCACTTTGCCACCAGCTTGAAATGTGTTCATGTCCTGGCTCCGCCTCTTAACCAGGTAGGTGACTTTAAGGCAGATCATTTTACTTCTCTGAACCTCAGCTTCCTACTATAAAATAATGGCTTTTGTTAGGAAGAATGTGTATCAGAAATATAAAGTGTCTGGTCGTCTCTGGCACTCGTTAAAAATGGTTTTAATTGTTGAACAAAGTCCTTCAGAGGCTGGTCTGTGTGACCAGGAGTTGTATCTAGCTTGCTCATAGTGTGTCCCCCAGACTGCACATACAGTTGTACAAGTTGTGCACTGCGCTGTTCCTGAGCATCCTTCACAAAGATTTGATGTGAGTTGTGCCCCCTAAAGCTGTGCAGTGCATCAGCCCTGCCAGCTCTGTCCCTGATATTGTTCTAATACTGTAAGCAGAGTAAACTCCTGTCCACTAGAGTTTACAGGATGTGAGGGGAATGACAAAAAGAAAATTAACTACGTTACCAATAAGTAAAATAAAGTGAGAGGGAAAGTCTGCTGGTGAGAGCAGCATTCGTTTGAATGACAGCTGAGGTGTGAATGACAGCTGTCACAGGTGGGGTTGGGAGTTATGGGGGAAGGCCCTGGGGCAGGCATGAGTGTGAGGATATGTGGGCAGGGGGAGGCCATCGTGGGCCCACAGGGATGTCTAGACCACCCGCCTTCTAAGTGCTCCTGGAAACCAGGGAAGATTTCCACCAGGGCCTGAAGGTGATTCAATTTGCGATCTATAAAAGGGAGGGATGGATGCAGGGACCGATCGGAGACTGATGCTATCATTTTAGCTTGAGATGAGGGCCACTGAGACCAGGGAGAGCTATTGAAGTCAGAGAGAAACAAATACAAGCAGTTCACACAGAGGAAGTAGAGGGAGCAGGAGATGCCCATGGACGGATGTGGAAGAGAAGGACTGAGAATGGCCCCCGGTGACGCGGTGCTGCTGATGGAGATGGGAAGACTGGGAAACGGATGATGGGGGGCAGGGCTCGCAATCCATACCAGGCGTCCAGGTGGATGTGTCAGCGCTTACCTAGCACTAAGTAAAACTTACTGGGTGGGTGAATGAATGAATGAGGTCCACGACCTCTGTATAGGGGAATAATAATTTCTCCCTTTATGAAAACCAAATGAGGAGGTTGTGGGAAGAGGGAGTTGTCGCTGACGCTGTCCTGAAGATGGATGACTGGTCCTTTGGTCTGACCCTGAGTCACCTGCCTGTTTTCATTCGCCCTTCCAGTGCCACATCACTCTGGCTCTCCCGGAATTCCCCACATTCCCCTCCAGGCTCCATGCACCTCCTGCCTCATTTTCTGAGAGAGTTGCTGCAGCCCAGGCAGGACTATGGCCTCTGCTCAGCCAGGAGACCCTGCCCCATTCCTTGGCTTGGGGGCAGAGTGACAGACTGTAGGCCTCGGGGAGCCAGAGGCAAAAGCAGCAGCCATCACAGCGCACATTGGCTGAGCGTCACTCCCAGGGGTCCTGCGAGCATGGTGAGTGGGAGGGGGGCTCTCCTGGTTTCCTGGGGCAGGGCAGGGCTGCAGCTCACTCTGTGCTTCTCCTCGCCCCCCACCCCCACACCCTAGAACTACCTGACCCTGTCTGTCTCAACACTCCTCCTCTCCCACCCTCAACTTGGCCTTTTCATCCTCTGGCAGGTGTTGTCTCTGCACTAAAGGTGTCTGCGAACGCTGGAGATATGCGAAAATATCAGTGCTCTCATTTCGGCATTTTTAAGGCTCTTTAGAAAGGCCTGGAACTTCACTGTGGAGCAGGGTACTGATAGACTCGAGTTTGGATTCTAGCAGCAGCATTAAGTACAAGCTGTGCCGCTATGGGCAAATTGATTCCCATCTCTGAGCCTCAGATTCCTTACCTGCAGGATAGGCTACTTCTGAGCCCTGGGTGCTTACCGGGATGTGCCCTACACCCCAGCACAATGTCTGGCCCAGAACAGAAGCACGTTAAGTATTTATGCTCTGCTACTCCCAAATGAATGTTAGACTAAAAAACACCAGAAAGCCAGCATCCCAGATTCAAACATCCATTTTTCACACGTTCATTCATTCAGAAAATCTTTCTTGGGCCAGGTATTAAGAGTCCATAAAAAGGTGAGTGAAATGTGGAATCTCGGCTCCTGGTGTAGAAGTCATATGGATGGGAGGGGCAAGAGGCGAGGGACTTGGAAGCAAAAAGACCCCATACTCAGCCTTGGCAAAGGCTGCTGGGGAGGGTTGTCTGAGCTGAGCTCCTAAGGAGGAGGAGCTCCCAACCAAGATCAAGTTGGCGGAAGTCACCTGCTCAGAAGGGAAGCTTAGGAAAAAAGGAAGTACATGCAAAGAGGAGGGAAGGGAAGCCTGCATAGGGAGGGGAAAGGATGCCTGGAAGGCTGGGCGTGTCAAGCCTCACACAGCAACACTCCCCTAGGGCTGGGCAGGTGCGCAGAGTCGGATTTCTAGTTGCTTTGCAGAGACTGAAGTGTGGCAGACAAAGAGTAAAGCAAAATGTGCAGAAATCAGGAGAGAATCAACACCCAGTTCCCCTTCCTCTTGAGCTCAGACACATCTAGATTTAAATCTCAGCTTTCAGTTTAAACCACTTAATATTTAGATGGCCTTGGATAAGAGACTTCCTTGCTAAGCCCTGGGTTTCTTGTCTGTAAAATGGGAGAAATCAAAAGATACATCTTGCATCCATAATGAAAAATTTAATGAGTTAACCCATGGATAGAGACAGGCATGGAACAAATTCTCAATAAATGGAGGTTATTATCCTCACTGCCTTTTTCTGCCCGTCACACACATATACACCCATTACCCTAACATACCCCTGGACTTGCATGTCCACGCCTCCCTATTTTTACAGTCAATTCCATGTCAACCACTTTACTAACTACAAAGTCAGCAGCTCTGGATTGAGGGTCGAGTGGCAAAGAGACATCACAGGATTTGTGCTATAGCTCAGTTGCCTAGCAACAGCTTCAGCATCTGCATCACTGCAGAGCCAGGCGCATCAGGCACCCATCAAAACAAAGGCAACAGCAGTACTCACAGCCAGTGCTAAAAAACAGTGGAAGCAAAGCCTTGTTTTGGGCAGGGATCAAGTGCACCCAGAGTCATGTGCTAAGGAGGGTCTGGTCTCCCAATTCTAGCTCCCCTTTCTCCCAAGGGGATCCCTCACACACACACACACACACACACACACACACACACACATACACAAACACACACACAATCCCTTGCACCTTCTGGTACAGGGAACAAATTTAAGAGTTGATTGTGTGCCAAGTGTATGCAGATATGAGACATCCCTAGTCTTCAGGGCAATATTCATCCCCAGTTCACAATTAAGGACACTGAGGCCCAAGAAGGATTACATTCAAAATTCAAGTCAGTCTCACCTCAAGTATCACATTCTTTTACTCAGCCACAGGATATTCCCAGATCCTGTTCCCCATCCATGAACTCTCTGCTGAGTTGTGGACCCACAGAGCCAAGCACTCCTGAGTCACCTACAGGTGACTCACAGGGACCTCACTGGAGAAGTCGAAGCAGGGACCCTAGCTCCCTCTTCCAGCCCCTTCTGCTCCCAGGTCCTCTTCTCAGCAGTGGCGCCCACACCAACCAGCTAGCCAAGTCTAATGAAGTGGTATAAGTGTGGGCCCTTCCCATCCTCTTCAACCTCAAGACCAGGCAGACACTATATCCCAGGAGCTTGCCCCTCCCCCTCCCAGATGCTCTGTGCGCCCCAGCGTGGCCATGGTCTACTGACAGTATGCTCATCCTAAAGCCAAATCTGAACTTTTCACCCTTACTTCAGCCCTAAATGGTTCCACTTTAGCACCATTGGAAGCCCAAACTATTTATTTGACCCATTAATGTCCCTGCACTCAGTTCCACACCTGCTGCCCTCTGTGTGGACACACACACATGTGCTCACTCACACAGACACACACAGACACACTCACACACACCCATAGACATACAAGCAATACACAGACAACAGACAAACAGAGAAACGCACAAGCACAGACACTAACAGAGACACAGATATGCTAAAGACACACCCCCCTCCCTCCTGACATGGGGTCACCCGGCTTCTCCCTGTTCCCTCATAGCACATGAGCAGGCACAGTTGGGACCCACTCGAGCCCAGCTGCCACCAGTAAAAACACACCTTAAATTCCCAGTCTGGGCAGCTCATCCCTGATTCTGGTGCCTCCACCCACACTCAGATCAATACCTCATTTTTTTTTTAAATACTTTTAAAAAATTGTTATTTATACTTTTTTTACATTGTGTATTCCCCTTGGGTAACCCACCACCGATTCACCCATGACCCATCATCGTTGTCCCTTTTGCCCTTTTCTTCCCCATTTTGAGCCCTTATCCTCCCCATCCCTTGCTGGGCACCTCTCTCTTGTTTGGTTCCACTATATTCCTGCTGTAAGTGAAACCATTCGATATTTTTCTCTTTCTTTCTGGCTTATTTTTGGGCATATGGGTTGTTTCCATACTTTAGCTATTGTAAACAGTGCTGCAATAAACACACGGGTGCATGTATCCTTTCAGATTAGTGTTTTTGTGCCCTTTGGGTAGATTCCCAAAAGTGGTATTGCCAGGTTGTATGGAAGCTCCATTTTTAGCAATTTGAGGAATCGTCATACAGCTTTCCATAGTGGTTGGACCAATTTGCATTCCCACCAGTAGTGTAGAAGAGTTCCTTTTTCTCCACATCCTCACCAGCATTT